>KK502469.1:890284-955342 GCA_000688735.1 Glossina austeni | reverse complement strand
TCTCTCTCTCTCTCTCTCTCTCTCTCTCTCTCTCTCTCTCTCTCTCTCTCTCTCTCTCTCAATCTATTCGTATTGCGAAAAACTTTAATGAAAACTTTCATTCATTCTTTACTTTTAAAGGGCTCGCGCGTCAGTACTGTCAACGATTGGCTGCAAATCAAAATTGGCGGTAATGACGAAGACAAAAAGAAGAAACGTCGACAAGAAGCGAATCGGATAAAATCGACAAAATATACTTTTATAACATTTCTGCCTCAGAATTTATTGGAACAATTTCGGCGTATAGCGAATTTCTATTTTCTAGCTATGACCACAATATCGCTATTAATTGGTGAGTAGAAGATAAAATTATTAATAACAAATCAAAAAAAAATTTGCAATCGAATAACGTCGACCGCGATATACTGTGCACTACTTTGCTTATCATTGACCCAAGTTCAAGGCCTCTTAATACGGAAATTACGGAAAAGACATTTTGAAACAGTCAAACTGTCCAACTGTCAAACGAAGTAAACCCAATTTGATGGAGATAATTTTTTTGAAAAAATGCTTCCATTCCACAGGAATTCTTCACATTCCTATGGTCGACATTGTAATCTACTATAATAGGCTTTAATGCAGTGGTTTCCAACCTGTGGGGCGCACAAATTCTAAAACATCCAATTCATACTCTTCTTCGAATCGAAATATCTCGCTTTCGCGTTTGGAGCCGAGTACCGGTGGGGCGTGGAATCAAAAGATACGCACTTGCAACATCCCGGTTATTCTCGTGCTTACTCGCGCCAAACTTCAGTAAACAGAAGCATCTGATTGTTTCGGTTTCGGTTTCGGTTTCGGTTTTTTTTTGTTTTTTAAAGGGGAGCGCATTAATTTTTTTTTTAAAAAGGGGGGCGCCGGTACAAAAAGGTTGGAAACAACTGCCTTAATGGCATCGACGTTTAATTATCAAAGTATTATTTTCCACCGATTTTTGTGGGGATATAGAATATTAAAAATGATAAATTTTTTTCTTATAACAATTTTTCCAAAATTTACACTTTATATGGGAAGTGGTCCAAAGTTGTAGTAGTGTTCCTCCTCTTTGGCCTAAAACATTTCAGTACGTTTTACTGACATTTTCAGTCTCTATATATCGAATGGTAAGTTTGTCACTTCATTTCATTGATTTCGTCAATCCAAAACTTCATTGTGATGCGGTTGACGCGTACACTCATCGTGATCGCTTAGAGTTGGAACCTGCGTGTTGCTTAGCGATATGCTCACTTTTTGGGTGCTGCAAACGCCATATGTAATCCGGCGTAGGATTCGAGAGTGTAACGATCTCGATTACTAATATATTCTTAATATATATGCAAATATGTTTCAACATCCGCAGCAGTTAGCGCACAGATTACTACATGTATACGAATTTTCAAAAAAAGTCATTTGTAAAGCGGTAGAAGATGCGAACAGTAATGATGTTCCTCCTGTGTTTTTATGCCCTATATCACCTGTGGTACAGGATATATTTAGTTCGTGTGGACGTACGTAACACTCAAAGGGCAAAACGGCTTAAAATGGACCCGCCTATTATTATTATGCCGAATAATTTTCTAAATCGGCCTAAGCTTGTTCGTCTATCCGTCCGTCAGTCTGTCTAATGTTTGTTCACGTATTTTTGTGTTCAACCCAGAGGTCGTAAATTTTTGATTATTGAACTAAGCGAATTGGCGTAGGGTATTCAAAGGTTCGCTTTGCTCGACTGTATTGTTCTCATTTGTTTTTTTTTTTTTTTTTTTGAATTTTTGAAGACTTTGCAAGAAATATTGTTTACAAATATACGCATTTTGCGAAAGTACGCATACGAAGTCACCTCGCTTTGGTCGTCAAAACAAAATTCGATACAAGGGTGTTTACTCTCTTCTTTCAATTCTGCAACGTTGTGAAAAAATTGTGAAAAAAAAACCAGTTCTCCAAAGGTGTGAAATACGAAATAACTTCGTATAAGATCTTTCTAAAAAATCGTTCGTCCAACTTTCGTTTTCTCACCTTGAGATCACGACGTGTTATTTTCTCTTGTTCTTTGGCGCTTCAATTTGTCAAAGTGTACGCTTCGAATGAGAATTCCGTTTCGGCCTTAACCGAAAATATTGACCGGGATGATCTCTTTCTCTCTCTGCTGATTAAGCATATGGCGTCTGTTGCTTCACCTTGCCAAAGATCTATTTTTGAAAGAATCGGAAACATTGGCCGCGCGGAAACGCCACACACACTATGTAACAGTTAAATAGTGGAAAAGGAAAGTTCGGTGGGTGTCTTCTCGATGAAAAGTTTCTCAAGCTATTGTTTGTAGCATCACGATTGTGCAGCTTCTCGACACATCATTGCTCTTCTTCGATAGCTCAATTGATATCATAGCTTCAACTCATATCATAACCGCAATAACGCTATTTGCCCGAGTTAACTCCGTGTCTTTTCAAGTTTAATCTCCAAGCATAAAATGGAGCTTCGGGGACATTACTTTAAACCGACTGAAGAGATAAATCGAAAAATGCTGGCATTTTAGGTGAGAGTAAACAATGGGCATGTCAATAAAAACAGGAAGAAGAAGACATTGGTAGGAAGAGAGCTACTCGTTTCCAATGGAAAAGTTGCATTAGCATTCAATCACACAATTGCAACAATCATAGAAGTAGACCTTAGTAACACTAACGCTAAGTGACACGCCTACACTTCCAAAATATTATAGATAACTTGAATAAATTTTGTAAAGATTTCGATAGCAAATGATTTTCATGCGTGGGTTGGAATGATTAATCAGTAAACTTTGTCCGCTGAATAGAGCATCCATGGAAACGTTTATCACGGTCAAGGTTATTATTAATATTTAGCCTATAACTGAGTGATTTTCAATTGTAACATTTTCACACATGCATGAATGAATATACCCTGGAAACAAAAAAAACTAAATTGCAAACATGTGTAAATTTAATTTGTATACCGTTAAATACTTCCTATTGTGCAGCGTTCGTATCGTGAATTTCAGTGAAAGATTTTTCAATAATAAACAGTTTCGCTTGCGATGATTGTTTTTTTTTTTTTTTAAATAATGGGAATTCTTTTTTCTTTTCTGTTTTCTTCTTATTTTGTGATTTTATGATCGTTGCATTAATAAAATGTGACGTGACGTGACGTTCGTGACATTTAGTGAGTTTCTTTTAACGAGCACTTTATCGATCAACAGTTTGTTGCCATTGAATTATTTATTTGTTTAATTAAAATTCGATTAAATATAATGTCTGTATATAGTATCCGATCGGAGCATACACAATGACTTTTCCAGTTTAATAAATAGTTTTGCAAAATATGTTCTTGTAATTACAGATACTCCGGTATCGCCGATGACATCATTGCTGCCATTGGTATTTGTAGTCGCTGTAACAGCGGCGAAACAAGGTTATGAAGATTTTCTACGTTATAAAACCGATAATATAATCAATCGATCACCCGGTAATTGTCCGATAAACGAAATTCAGTTCCTTCCTTAACTTTAATAAAATAATAAAATTGCTTCTCTTCTATTTCTTGTTCCAGTTACGGTTATTATGAGAGGTATTGAAAGGACCATTCAATCACAGTACGTGCAACCGGGCGATTTGGTGGTAGTGGAACGCGATTGTGATGTACCTTGCGATTTAGTGTTAATGCGTTCCTCTGATCCTCATGGCAAATGCTTTATAACTACCGCTAATCTTGATGGTGAATCAAATTTGAAAACTTTAATGGTTCCTCGGGACTTACCCACAATGGACCTGGATAAACTTCATAAATTGGGAGTAATTGAATGCGAAAATTCCAAAACCGATTTATATAGTTTCAATGGCAAAATTGAACTCTCCGGTCCCGAGGGAAAAGTTCTACCACTTTCGGCCGAAAATCTATTATTACGAGGCTCGAGAGTAAAAAATACCGAATGCGTGATTGGGTGTGCGGTTTATACCGGCATGACTACCAAATTGCAATTAAATTCTAGGCGAACGCGCAATAAAATTTCCTCTTGCGAAATGTTCATCAACAGATTTTTGATATTCATCTTAATAATTCTAATAGGCATAGTGACGTTGTTGTATTTCCTGAAACGATACAATGAAATTTTTGTAATACCGTATCTGGATTATTTGGGTCCGCCAGCAGATGTTTATAGTGTCAAGCAATTCTTGCAAGATTATCTTTCATTTTTGATACTCTTCAACTATCTGATACCGATTTCGCTCTATGTCACTATTGAAATGCATAGAGTCCTGGGCGGGCTGTTTATGGAATGGGATTTGCAATTGTACGATGAGTCAAACGATCAACCGTGCATAGTGAATACTTCGAATTTAAACGAAGAATTGGGCCAAATTAATATATTGTTCTCGGATAAAACCGGTACTTTGACGAAAAACGAAATGATCTTCCAGCAATGCTCCATAGCAGGGAAAAAATTTAAATACAAAAAAACCCGCTTACAAGAGGAGAGATCGCTCGAACAAATCGATATAAATAAATTTAATGTAAGTGTCGATTACAATGCGGGTAAAGGAAAATCATATTAAATTTTTTCTTCTTATTCTCGCTTTCGTAGAAAGATCAAAAAATCTTTTTCCAGGCTTTAGCGATTTGTCATACAGTTCAAGTGGCTGGCAGTGATAACAATTCGAACGTGAATGCGTCTCAGGTCAGTTTAGAACAAGCGAATTCGACGGCGTCATGCACGAATGTGTATACGATTGGCGATATAACCGAAGAAAGTTATAATTCTAGTCAACAAAGCGATGTTAACGCCATGGAAACTTCGTTAACCGTCGACCCAAGTGGCGTTCAAGCGATTTCATCAACTACCTCCGATGTTAATCCTTTGCTAAGTGATATGAACAAAATGGAGAGGCGCAAGAGACCCATAATAATTAAGAGAAGTCCAAATTTTACTCGTGCCTCGGTCCGAGTCCATCCGATGTCTCTCGCCTTAAATAATTTAAACATTCAATCATCTGTGCACAATTTTAAGGGTGGAGGTCGTCCCATATCGTTACAATTTCAACGCTCAACCTCTGAAATAGATTTGCCCGAACGTAGTACGGCAGCCACTAACATAACAGATATTAATAGTTCTGCGAAAAGAGTTCTTCAACATGGCCATCGTCGAACACAGTCATACGGCACTCCTACGGCATATATTATGCAAACACAAGGTATGTTTAAAAAAAAAAAAAAAAAAAAAAAAAAAAAAAAAAAAAAAAAAAAAAAAAAAAACTACGAAAATCATTAAAGATTTACTAACAAATTTTGTTTTTAAAGCTAGTTCTGTGGTATATCGTTCGCCTAGCACTAGGTCACGTGAATCTTATGCCGCTCCAAATTTTCAAAGGCAACCAACTTTATTGTTACGAGCCGAATCGCAAAGGAGGAAAAATGAAATCGCTACCGTAGTGAGGTGAGGAAGCATTAAATTATGTTACTACTACAGTAAGTAAAACCAAGACACCCATGCGTCATACTCATCTTTTTTTCTCGCATCTTTTTCAGCTCTTTAGATTACCAAGCCTCAAGTCCTGATGAGAAAGCTTTAGTAGAAGCCTGCGCTTATTTAGGTTTGGTTTATATGGGCGACGATGACGACCTACTGCGCATACGAATCGCGCCGCCCCATTTGGACTACTCACGAGTCTTCTATGCGAATAAAAGTTACGAGGAGTTGCATTTTATTCGCCTACATATACTAGAATTTACTTCCGATCGAAAGCGTATGAGTGTTATAGTAAAGGATGAGAAAGGTGATAAATGGATTTATTGTAAAGGTGCCGAAAGCTACGTGTTTCCGTTGTGCGATACAAATTCTCAAGACATGATTGCTAAAACCGATGCCCATATAAGTGATTTCTCTCGTCTGGGTTTGCGTACTTTAGCGGTCGCGCGTAAAAAAGTTTCCGAAGGCGAATATCAACAATTTCTGCAAAAGCTAAACGAAGCCAATAATTCCTTGGAGGGCAGAAAAGAATTATGTGAAAAGTGTTATGCTAATATCGAAAATAGTAAGTAAGAATAGTAATAGATGTACTCTACTCTATGCCCCAAGGCAATTATAAGCATATACATTTCATCACTTGTTAGTTTTGCACGTATGTATGCAACTCCCAAAGCGATTTGCGGTAGGCCCCCCAAATGCTGAATATGGGCATTTTAATGCATTAATTGAAATAGGAAAATTTAGATGAAGTGGGGCCATTTTTTTCAGATCCCTCTCATATAAAAGCTCTTACAAGACTTTTATCTGTACAAAGAAACAAGATCGAAATTTAAGTAGTTCGTGAAGAAAATTAGTGCAGAAAAGTAGTAGATTTGGCATATAAATATACTGTAGCACGTTTGGATCAGATGGATCTATTTTTCGGATTCCTTATCTGATGAAATTTTTGGTATTTTATTTCGAAATCCAGTTGAGAATTACATTAGCCAAAGTGTTGTAGGGTATCTAATAGTTGACCTTGCCCGACAAACACGATTTAACTTCTCTTTCTGCTGTATTTTAGATCTCGAGTTATTGGGTGCTACTGCCGTAGAAGATGCCTTACAAGACGATGTGGCCGACACTTTGATTTCGTTACAAAAGGCTGGCATTAAAATTTGGGTTCTAACAGGCGATAAAGTGGAGACAGCTCTAAATATAGCCTTAGCCTGCGGTCATGTCCCTTCCGGTGCTCTAAAATATTTTATAGTTGAATGCAGACGCAAAGATGACATGTTACTGCATTTAAATATTTTGGATCGTGAAATTATTTTCGGTATGGGTCGTGAATGCGTTTTACTCATTGATGGCAAAAGTCTGACAATAGCTTTAAATGACACACCTATCGAATTTCGTGATGTAGCTATTAAATGTACGGCAGTTCTTTGCTGCCGGTTAAGTCCTTTGCAGAAAAGTGAGGTTGTCTCACTGATTAAATCATCGCCGCGAAATTATAACACCGCTGCTATCGGTGACGGCGCTAACGATGTATCTATGATTCAAGAAGCTCATGTCGGTATTGGAATTATCGGTAAAGAGGGTCGTCAAGCAGCCTGTTGTTCGGATTTCGCTTTAGCAAAATTTTGCATGTTAAAACGATTGGTCCTGGTTCACGGTCATTATCATACTACGCGCTTAACACTTTTGGTTTTGTATTTTTTTTATAAAAACATTTTCTTTATGGGTATCATGTTCCTGTTTCAATTTCATACATTATTTTCATCGGTATCGGTCTACGATTCGTTATTTTTAACACTATACAATGTGATGTATACGTCGCTGCCCATATTCTTTATATCGCTAACTGAAAAATCCCACACGGAGCAGACGTTAATGAGGTAAGAGTCTAATATATACGTCTATTCTAACCTTGTAAACGAATTGAATTTTATGATTAACTAACTAAATAGTTCAAGCTGTCTATATAAACCCAAGAGAATAAGTGATAGGTAAGGTAAGAATGTCTCTGAAGAAGAGACGGAGCTAGTTGTGAGTATAGCGCACTCTATTATGGCAGCATATGTGGGGCTCTAAATGATGTTAGTGATTATAGGGAGTACGAACATTGAATGCGTTTTAAAATTTAATTTGAAACTTAGGAGATCTATGGACGAAACCAATTTCCCTTTTATTAGATAAAGCCCCTCTCTCTCTCTCTCTGTCTTTCCTTCTCCTTCTCCTTCTCCTTCTCCTTCTCCTTCTCCTTCTCCTTCTCCTTCTCCTTCTCCTTCTCCTTCTCCTTCTCCTTCTCCTTCTCCATCTCCTTCTCCTTCTCCTTCTCCTTCTCCTTCTCCTTCTCCTTCTCCTTCTCCTTCTCCTTCTCCTTCCTTCCTCTCTGCTTGTCACCATGATATTTACGTTAGCTATGCGGTCATGGAAAGCCTGAATGAATCTCAGGCAATAGAATTGGATCGGATCTGCCAATATATATATACCCAGTCTTCAATATATTATTGATGTATCTATTCATCGAAATGTTTGTCCTTATGTCTTTTAACTTTAATGACTTTTAACTTTATTTATGAAAATTTTGTATTTCAACATTTTGATCAATCTTCGCGGTGGAGGAAACTTTCCGCACTCTAATGCTAGAAAGTTATATTGACATTAATAATCGGATAATTCAAGATTTTCGGAACATTTTGGTTCTAGAAATAAGAGGTTTGAAGAGACATTACAAGTACGCACTAGCATATTAGTCATGATTCAAATTTATTGATTACGACCTCTCTTAGGCCATGTGCGTTAGTTTGCCGCATATTTTGCACAATTACGTGACATTCCGCGTACACACACCATTTTTTGATATTTTATCAACAACAACTGATGAATGACATTTTGACGGAAAGAGTTGATTTTTAAAGGAAAAGAGGTTGCGGTAGAACATTTTCCCACCGCCCTAAATGTTTCATAAAACACTATTTCATTTTATATACAAACAGTAGTCCATCTTGCTCTTCTTCTCTAGTCGTAACTCTTTCCGGCCATCATCGTGCTTACATGGATTTAGGTCGTAAATATAAGTGACGTCCGTCCTCATAAAAATTAACTGTGACGAACATATACGTCATGAAAAAAGTACTACATTTTGATCAATCCGTCCATCCGTTAAACACACATTATGACTGGTTAATGGAAAAAATCTCTGCGAAAAATCTATACGTTACGTATCGGAGACAGCGGGCTTCGTACTTATAGCAGAGTGCTAGTAGTTGTATGATAGCAAAGTTCGAGGATATGTTAAAATTAATAAGGAAGTGTTTCATTTTAATTGAAATCAAAGCTTAGGTTATTAGGAAAGGTAATCATTTCTATTTCGATGTTGTTATTAATGCATAAAAAAAATAGTAAAATAACTTTTTTCTTACGATAGAAAAAAAAATCAATAAAAAAAATTGTTTTCTTTTTTACACGCAGTCAGCCAGAGTTGTATCGGAGAAACATTGATAATAAGAATTTGCGTTGGTCCTATTTTATCCGTTGGATATTACATGCCATTTATCATGCGCTCATATGCTTTTATTTTACTGTCAACATCTTCTCCACAAATGATATTCTCCTGAACGTCGGTCAAACTGTCGAATTCTCTTGCTTTGGTACACTGCTTATGCAATTAGTGGTGATTGTCAGCAATTTAAAGCTATGGCTAGAATCCAAATATCTCACTTATTGGTACATATTCACCATAATTGGTTCGATAGTCTCTTTCATGATGACGACACTTGTCTATAACATTATTGATATGTAAGTAAAGCCAGTAAAAATTAAAAAAATAAAAAATTTTTTTCTTTTTAAATCTCAATTTTATTCTTAACTTTCTAATTCGATTATTTAGACGCTACGATACAGATATTTATTGGTCCTATAATAAATTACTTAGCTCTTTACCGATCTGGCTTTTTTGCTTACTTACTACGATAGTCTGCTTGCTGCCCGATTTCACAATTCGCGTCCTTAAGCAGGCTTTCAACTTACCCAACCGGAGTTTGTTTCCCGGCAAGGAACGTTTACGTTTGTTGCAGCTGACAGGGGGTAAAGTTGAAATCACCCGCCTTTAAGTCACAAAGTATCATTAAAAAGTATTATGTTTCCCTTTCTTTTCCTCTATTACATCGATTATGTAATTATTAGGTACATATAAGAAGCTTAAGTGTTATGATATGTTAATCAATAATTATCATAGAAATCACTTTCCGTTGTTGTGCCAAAAATATTAGTTGATTTAAGTTTTAATTTTTTGTTAGCTGTTATTTATTTTTTATGTCTCAGCAATAAGTATTAAAAATTTAATAGTCATTAGCCGAGTAAAGCTTAATGAAATAAAAGCCATTAACAATAAAACACTGTACACTCATTTTCTGGTGAATTTTCCTTTAAGGACAGATGGACCGAGTTCTTTTTATGATGTTCAATTATTTTTTTTTTAAATTGAATCGAGAAAATATTTTTTTCAGACGATTGCAACAATAGACTGATAGACGGAGGGAGTGGTAGATACGACTACATTCATTATCTTGGTTAAGGTGGTAGCTTTCATTGCAGCACATCTGAATCATGCTCGAAGGTAAAGGACGGCATATCGTCTGTTGATAGTTTTTATATTCCTTATCGCAGCAGGCGTCCATCCGTCTGCCCAACTGTGTAGTAGTAGGTAAAGATTCTCCCTTTACCGGAAATGAAGGTATCGCCTGTAAATTTGCAAAAGAATTTGAAAGTGATTTTCACTTTTGAAAGGACACGCCCACAACACCCACACGCCTATATGACGCAAACTTTTCTTTTGAAAATAGAAAAAATCAACCGCGTCCACTCCATAGTGTAGAGCATGAGAATTTAGTTCTTATTAAAGAAGACAGAAGAACGGAAAAGAAGTGTATTCGAAAGCAGTAATGCTTGGGGCGATTATTAATTTTTGAAATCGAAAAGCTGCACACTTTCAAGTCTTATGCGAAATCGAGATCCATCCGTCTTGATAACTGCGTGTAGTGTAATAATTAAAAGTCTCAATGAGAGACAACACAAGCATATTTTTTCATCATTTCATTACATTATTTCGATAATTTCTGAAATTACCTGAGGAGTAATGATTGTAGAAATGTATAAATTCTGTCATCTGTCATCTGTCATCTGCCATCTTTCAGGTCGAAAGTGCAAGTGGATCTAGTTTTGAGTTTGCCAGCATAAGAGTCTTCGTATTCTTAGCTTGCGATTCAAAAATACTTCGGTCCTTCCTTCCTTAATGTACGCGTTTGTGACATGTGAGTGCATTAAAAAGAATCTCGAATCGATATGTTTTGCTAGAATACTAGATAGAGATAACTGTAGTGGTCTGTTCAACGGCATTAATCGTCGGTGCTGATGTGCCCTATAAATGACTCACTCATTCACAAAACTTTATATTCATCAATGCTTTCATCAATAGGATGGGTATACGGTTTTAGCAATTTGTCTGTCTCTCTACATGATTTTCTCTTCTTCAGATATTCTATCGTCTCCATTTTCATATTATTTACAATAATTTGGAACCACTTGCTTGCGAATTAAATAGGAAAAGTAAAGCTTTGCTCTGACGCATGACTCGCTCAACCTTTAGAAAAAAATATGTGACAAAAGAAAGAAAAACATATTCCGCAAGAAATCTTGAGGGATACGTTACCTATTTTTATCAATAACATACAATAACTTTATATATGTCCTTATGAGAAAATTTAAATCAGCTCATTGACACTCCCACCAATAAAAAAAAACGAAAACCGCAAATCTCATTTCATGCTTAAATTGTAATATTTCGTCTAATACTTGTAAGCGTGTAACGTTCAACATTGGAAAGCTGCACGCAGAACAACGTTTGCGAATTATCGCAATTTTTTGTTCATTCATTCTGGCTTTATGCCCAGCAATGCCTAATTTGTGGTCACTATAATCCCTCTGATGAGCGAATAATTTAACAATTGATGTGGAAACAATTCAAAACGCTTCGTATACCCGTCGTTCAGGTAACTAAATCTCATTACGCGTCACCTAAAGGCGAGAACATGTGCTAAATAAACCAGTGACGGGTATAAAACGGCCCTAATGCAATGCAAAAACTTGCAAACGGAGGTTTGGATAGCTTTATGGTTTTCTCATAGGCGGCATGAATAATATATTGATCGACCGCCGTACTAGACTTGACGTCGTTCAAATCTCTGAAACTTTGGCTTTGAAAAAGTGGGAAAAACGGACACGGTGGCGTTTAACCGCGGCTAGCCTTATGATCTTTGGATTTGGAGCCGGCCACCCATCACATCCTTCTGGCCATCTGAAATTTTATTTTCCTAGTCAACTATATATTTCAGTTAACGACTTTGATAGCTTTTATCGACGTTCAAATGATATTCAGTGATGGACTTCATGTCTTCGATTTCCTCAAGTGTCCATTTTTTTTTTTTTTGATGCGAAACACCATAACCTGAGACAACGCCTCCTTTCAAAAGTAAAAAAAAAAAAGAAAGAGAGAAAATTAAATTCGGTTTTTCGAATTTTTCATACCCATCACCATTTAGCCCAAAGAAAGACCAACGAAATAAAAGAACAAAGTTCTCAAAGGTCTATAATACGGAGTGGGCGCGGTTGATTTCTTCTATTCTCAAAATAAAAGTTTTTGTTGTAGAGGCATGCAGCGTTGTGGGGAAAAGTTATCGTGCCGACCTAATATTATGCAGGAGTGAAATGTTTACAAAGAGATATCTGTCGCCCATATTGTTAATGAGTGAATTTATGAAATTTATTCAAGAATATGTCCGTTTGTGTGGGTTCAGTTTTTAGTTTACGTGTAAACTTATTGCGATTTAAAAGACTGCCGCGAGCAATCAAGCACGGACAGCTAAACAAGGCCACAGCACATGAGGAAAGAAAAAATTGGTATAACTTCGTTCTCCAGTTGAGTATGAAATGAAAAGAAAACAAAAAAAACTGTTAACATTCGTTTTACCATAAATGAAATGCAAATGAAAATCATATTTGCATATAACATTGTTACGTATTATATAAGTCATGTAATTAATTAATATGGAAATGATATGAAACGAAATGTTGCTTTTCCATAGGTTATTAATGACAACTAAACTAAACCATATTTCCGTTGGGTCGATACGGTATATATTCACTCTCTCTGATGTAAGTTTATGGTCTCGAGTTTTTCTTTTTTTTTCTTCTTGCCTTGGAAAACGTGCCCGTGAATCAGTCAAAAGTATTTTTAGTTATTTATCTGGTTTAAAAACTTTATTTCTTATGATTATTTATTTTAAATCGTTGATGAAAATACATTAAAAAAAAAGTTGATTTTAATATAATGCATCACTCAATAAGTCTCCGGTCTGACATATAAACGGCAGCACTATTGGCAAGCTCGTAACGTGTCTAAATAGCACCGGCCGTGAAACGAAATGACTCAAACTTTCATCAGCTTACAAGTTGCAGGTTTAGTGGCATTGCTTTCCGATTGCTGTCCACTCGGTTAATTGCCCATTTGACTCTCGAGTGTAGTGATGAATTCACGTTTCTTTCATCCATTGCTACATATTGAAGGAAGAATGCCTTTCTTTTCGGCTAAACAGCGCTCCGAGTTATCAACACCGTGCCACCAAAAGAGAGCAAAAGCCAATTTTGAAAAACGCATCCGTTTGAATAAGTGCTGCTTGTAGATCGGCCATGACGTCGCCAGCGAAAATACCAGAACTAAGAATCGCAGTGTCGCTAGCAAAAATGGTAACCATACCTCGACTTTGTAGTAAAAACATTACACAACATAGGTGATAGACACGATCCTGCAATGGACACAATTTGCGCCGATAGCAATGGGGAACCAGAACTGGAAGATCGCAGGTAGACGTCAAAGTGCATGTCTTTCAGAAAGCTTTGTGTAATTTTAACAATTTCGTGAGAAAAATGTCGACAAAGCATTTGAAAAGTGAGTCCATTGTGCCAAACAGCATCGAAAGCGGACTTGATGTCGAGCAAAACCATTGCAGTAAAATTTCTAGAATTAAAATTTGATTTAACAAAATAACGAATTTTGAAAAGTGTTTGTATGGCGTTATCTTGCTTTCAGAATGCGAACTGTTGCGAAAGAAGGACGCAACACAACTTGAGACAATCGTTTATGGTGTTTGTTAAAAAGTCGACCACTTTTTTTTTTTTAAGTAACTGCTTTCTATAAATTGCTATTCCGAACCCGCTTATTGAGAATTTCCATCTGAATGTGGTCGTCAGTATCTTTAAATCGCTTCTAGCTCCGTTGAAATATATTTCTTATTTGGCTCAGCTGGATAATGCAATTAGGAAGATATCTTTCTGACGGATGAATGTGCTGATCACGTCGTCAATGTGCTCATGGCTGAGTCTATTTGTCCTTGGGTTTATTAACGAAATGAGCGAAACGTGGTCGACTAGATTTATTAACATTGAAAAGCGCGTTCGCGTACTTCTAAGCGGTCATATTAATCGAACTTGTAGGGGAGGAACGTGATTCGGATTCAGATCATTAATTGCTTGAACTGACGATAAATTCGAGAATACATTAAGTTAAGAAGAACTCTCATATAGAGGGTTGCGCTCTTGCATCACTTGGAATGTAGGTACACTTTGGAGGATGCATTATTAACACATGATCCTTATCCATAGGTTCATATAAGAGTTTATCCCAACAGTTGGGACATGAGAATGAAATAAATCCAGGCGAGGTCTTAGTTTTCGATCTGAATCGTTTTTGACTTTTGTGAACTTTAAAACAGACGGCAGAGACTGTCGATTGTCCTTCGATCCACTGATCTATGTAGAATGCGGCAAAATAACTTTGGAACTATCTAGCTAATATCTCTCGAAGTTGAAAAAAAAACAGATGAGCTGACCCCTATGAGCATTCTGAAGTCAATTTCCCATTACCTCTAAATATTATTACAGCGAACTTCCCGATAACCTCTTAATAGAAAACAGCTTAACTAAAATTGCTAACAATAGATGATCTCAGGAAGCTGAATGTCAACAAGATATGTTTATTTCGACGACGACAAACTCTACCGAAACTTCTAGACTTATGCGTATTAGTGCAAATCGTAAACGCATTAGCTTTGTTACCGTCCAGCTTTTGCAGCACAGCAGGTTTGAGCAGTGTACCTGAATGAGGATTTAGCTAATTTTCTTAAGAATCTTTCCAGTTATGGTGTCAAGCAAAACAAGGGGTTCATTTGGTAGTAGTCTAGATAGATGATCTAATCCCACTAAGGTTTCTTCGTTTTCTTACTCTTTTCTCTTTTGGCTTTGTTATGAGCAAAATAGTCCTCGGCGTGTTATTGCATTCAGAGGGGTAGAACCTAAGCGTCTACCTAAGAGCTGTTTACTTACATTGTGATCTTTGTCCCCCAGCAAAGCGTAAATGCCACGACTTCGCTTATAATATCCGAGGATCGCACAAGACTTCTTGATTTTTATGAAACGCTGAGATTATTTAGTTATATCCCAGCTTTTGTTATTATCGGCATTCGTAAAGTGTATAAATTAGCAGAGAGCTGAGAGAATCAAAGCACTTTTGCGTGTTCATAAATTTTATATCGTAAGTTATCGCATGTTGACAGAAATAATAATAGCCATGTTACAAGTGTTTGAAGTTTTTTCTTATTTTTAACAGTTAACAGTTGCCTAAGAGAAAAACAGATTAGGCGGCCTTAGGTAGTGGGTATTCGCGATTCGTCTTTGACGCTACACAATTTTCATAAAAAATCCACATGAAAAAAATGCAAGGAGATTTCGTCAAACACTTTCTGCTTTCACAAAAGAGCCAAAAGACGAGAAACAAACGAGGCGATCTGCGGAAAAAACAAAAGAGTGTCAAGTGAAATTTTATATACGGTTCGGGACATATTTTGAACACGCCACATAAGAACTAAATATTATTGAGATTGCCTTGTTTTTGAACTTGAAATAATTAAATCACTATCACTGTATAGGTAGTTCGCAAGTAATGGATAAAGATTACGATCTCGTAGACCGTCCTGACCGTTAGGTCAGGGTAGGATAGGTTGGGCTAACAAAAAGACAATTTTAATATCGATTGCACCTGCACGTATCGTGCGGTAATGCGCCGTTGTACTCATACGCATCGGAATAGTCAGTCGTAATAGTGGAAAAAATTTTTCCCAAATTTCAGAATCCCGATCTGAACTCTAATGCATTGGGTTTTCACATTTGATTTGCACAAATTCTTAGATTAAAGCTTTTCTAAGCGTGAAATTTACCGATAACGATTTAGAATCTGAAATTTGTCCAGAATATATTTATTTGACTTTGTAGGTCGGTCACAAACGAAATAATGAAATTAGCATACAATAACCTTAAGCTCTGACAATGGATGTGAAGCACACAACTTTCACAATCACTACAAACATAGTGAGGTAACATAGAAGTGGAATTTTAAAGCAACAATAACAACATTTTACCTTTTAATGAAATTGCTTCAGTCATTAGATCATTTTAACAAAGAGAGAAAAAGAGAAGATTAATCAATACGAAGCGGAGCAGAGATTTTGCTTGCATGTCTCCGCGCACAAAAAGAGCATGCAAAAGTTATGAATTTTATACGAGAGTATGGCAATTTCATACTCTTTCATATTACACCAGCATTTATATGGAAGTAGAATTGTACGACAAGTAATATTGAACAGCATAGTAAACAAAAAAAAAAAAAAAAAAAAAAAAAAAAAAAAAAAAAAACAAAAAGAAAAAAATAACAATAATAACTCAAATACTGCTATTTAGCACAATTTAGTTCCGTACACACGAAGCGGTTGAAATCAGTTAAAACAAAAACATCAAGCTATCGACAGCAAAAACTGTTGCTTTGTTGAGATTGCACGGAGCTGGAAAATGTTGAGCAATAACTAAAGGAATTCATTACAGAAGAAACTAACAAAAAAAAAAAATAAATAAATAGAATGTTGATTGGACTGGAAAATAAAAATAATTTAAAAAAAAAAAAAAATTAACAAAATAAAATACTAATATAAAAGTTAAAATAAAAATAATATAAAATAAAAGATTACCAAAAAAAAAAAAAGGGATAAATAAAAACAAATTAAAAGAAAAAATAATAATGTTATTAAAAGAAACACATTTACTACAAACTTTATAAATATAAATGCAAAAAAACTTTGAATTCTATGCAATAAAAAAAAAAGAAGAAGAAGAAGCAGAAAAGTCAAACCTTCGGCCCGTGAGCGCTACGCGAAATCTGTCAATTTTCATTGCATTTACAACGATAAGTAAAAACAATACATTGGTTGTACCATCTCTCAGAAGCGTTTTTTAATTCAAGAAAGGCTCACTTGCTACCGGACTTCGTTGAGAAGTATATTCCGTAAATTCAAAAATTAAATTTTTTAATAAAAAAAACTCAACAAGGATTGTTTTCATACTTTATTAAGCGTCAAAAAAAAAAAAAAAAAAAAATAAATAAATAAATAAAAAGATAATAATAATTTTATAATAAATAAAAATATTTTTCTCAAATTGCATAAACTGAATAAACTTAATAAGCGAAATAAATATTTTTGGAAATTTTTATTGCAACATTCAAGTGTAAAGTAAACTTCTTCAAATCATGGATTCGTCGGTGGATGGCACAGCGGATCTCTTAAGTGCTATCATGGACTTTAACAGTTGTATGACATTAATTTTAGATCCCGGATATTTATATAAATTTCTAAAATATATTCAATTATCGAAGTATGTATATTTTAGTTAGCCTTATGTTATATGATTGCGAAATAAAGATGTCATGTTAAAATAAAATATTTTATTATATTTAATTCAAAAATATATAAAAAATATATTTTGCAAAGGCGAAAACTACCTCTCCTCACTCTCCTCTCCTATCGTAACGAATAATAAAAACTAATGATCACTTTTTTTAACTATCCTTGATTTGCGCCAAAGTCTTTTTTTTTACATATAGAGATGTCTTTAGATCTGACTAACAGAGATATATAAAAATTTAATCACATGAAGAAAGTTTTACAACACTTGACGGCTTATTTACTTATTCGTTGACCCAAACAATTGAACTAACATGGACTTGCAGCCGAATTAGATCGGCTTTTAAAAATATATCTCATCTGCTTATTGTAAACACTTCTAAAAAGTACTAAAAAGGAAGACAAGAAAAGATAAAGAAAAAGAAAAATGAAACAAAAGTGAAGAAAAGAAAAAGAAGAAACAAAACATGTACATATGCAGGGCAGAGACACACTCCCAACCGGACCGTAATCAATTGCAAACATACAGAAGCTGGGCAATCAATTTTAGTTAGCAGCATATTTTAGTTCGTTCAAATACGATATAGGTTGAGCTCGCATTTTACAGAGAGTAGCTTTGGTAGAATTCAAAGAGTCGGATCTGGATATTAAATTATAGAAATGCTGCCGATTTTCGCAAAGATACTTAAACGGATTGAAAAACTCATACTTGTATCTACGTTGACTGAGCTTTATGAAAATAAAGGAATTTAGAAGAGCGTCTAGGAACCTAATAGTGCCGGCGAGTTAATATCACCATTTGTTGACCTAACTAAGAAGGATATACCAAGTATAAAAACTCAACTTTTCTCTAATGAAGGTAAGGCCAGCAAAAGCAGTCCATTACCATAAGTAGGCAACGGGACAAATCAAATTTCCCACTCAAATTCCTTCGGGCAATGAGTAGCGATTCCTAATGAACAACTGAAGCATATTCAAGTACTAATTTCGCTCAGCTAATGAACAGTCATTTTCTATGATGCGGGTCGTCAAGCTCTCCACACACACTCGTTTAATAAAGCCAAGTCCAGATCTACTTTTACAATGCTCAATGCGGAGATTAAAGCAAAGTTTTTTGTCGAACAAAACGCCGAAATCTATAAATGAATCCACATTTTCCAGCTGGCGTGAATTAATGAAATACTAAGTCGAAAATGTATTCGGGCTAAAGAAGGAAAGCTTCTTGCATTTTTTTAGATTTCATTGGATAAACTTTTCTAACCAAGTTATGTAAATCGAACTGAAGGAGAGAAGAGTGCGATTCCACTTTCAGTGAGGAAAACAATTTTAAGCATTCGTGCAATCACCGAAGGGAGATCTTTGGTCAGCGGGCCAAGTGGCTCTCTTGGGGAACATCTGCGTTCACGGGAAATCCATCAGATGTGATGAAGTTTTTATTTTTTTTATTTATTTATTTATTTATTTATTTATTTATTCTACTTATACAGGAACTCGACTTAAACAAATGACAGTCGAGTTCAAATGACTCTTAAAGTAAATCTTAAATTAATTATTATAAATAAATATAATAAAACAAATAAGAAGGAAAAAAGAAAAAAGAAAAAAAGCATGTACACAATTAGCACAGAGCCCACAACCCACAACCGGTACATGACCAAATTGCTGGCAAGAACTCCCTCTGAATGATGTATTTTGGAAAAAAGAGCCGATTCATTTCAATAACCCACAAGGCTCTGAGCTTAAAGACCAATAACTTATGGCTAAC
Organism: Glossina austeni; assembly: GCA_000688735.1. Taxonomy (NCBI): domain Eukaryota; kingdom Metazoa; phylum Arthropoda; class Insecta; order Diptera; family Glossinidae; genus Glossina; species Glossina austeni. Next base: position 936,261 of record KK502469.1, on the reverse strand, counting down.
TAAACCAAAAGCTTTATTGAAATCTATATATAAGACATTAGTGTGAAAGCCAGTAGAAAAAACCATGAAAGTATGGCAAGTAAACTCTAATAAATTCGTGACGGCTGATCTTCCTTTCAAGAATATACGCTGATGTGGAGAAAAAGGGTATTTGAGAGCGCAAGCTAAATTTTGGGTAACAATTCGTACAAACAACTTAGGTAAAACACTCAACTTGGCGATGCCTTTATAGTTCCCGACTTGACGTTTGCTTCCATTTCCATGAACAGGAATAAGAAAGCTACTCTTGCAACGCAAAGGGAACACCCCTGTCTGCAGAGAAGGAGTGAACATCTTAGCAATAACATCACGTAGTTCGTCAGAACATGGTTTTAGTATACATGATGCAATGCCGTCTGGTTCTGGTACATAATTATATTTCAGTGAGCTTAGAGCTTATAATATGTCACATTCAGAAATGATCAAATTTGAGATCGTTGCCGGGTCCCTATTTGATGCACATAACTATCTGATGCATCGACATCAGCAAAAGAAAAATACCGCCGGAAATATTCGGTAAAGAGATTCACGATTTCAATATCCCCAGAGGAGTCACAGTCACTAAACGACATCGACAATGCGTCTATGGACATTCTTCTTAGAAACGCAACGAGGTTATAAGTACATGCTTGCCACTGGACGAAGGATGAGCCTTATAAGACATCCTTCTTATTCCGGAATTCGTTTTCATACCATTTTGGTTTGGTGAGCACGAAGTACAAGGTAGGAAAAAGAGGTGGTCGTTGCTGCATTACATAGAACCAGTACATGAACGTAACAATATCGTTGCTGGAAACGAGGTCTATACCAACTTCTCTGTACGTATGCAGAATTTTGTGAGGTTTAAGGTTTAAGTGAATATGTGAATAAGATTGATCTCTACGTGGCTCAATGATATGTGAAATGACTAATACGTCACTTATGATCGCCTACGATGAAAGCCTTCCCCTCCTTCTGGGACGTATTTAACAATAATACAATGCAATCACTATTATATGGAGAACTCCTCTGATGAGAACAATGCTTTTGTAGCGCTTCATTTTTTTTTGCATAGGTCGAGCATTTCGTTTGCAATATGAAATTGAAGCGACTTTTAGGCTTTCGCCCTTATTCCCAACTTTCTGTGAGCGAATGCTCGATTTTGAATGCAGGCGGAATTTAATCCTAAAGTCTACGATTCGCTTTTATTCACTTTGAAGCTTGTAAACGCCAATCTAGATGTACTTACATGAAGACCCGTGTAAGGCATTCAACATAGGGCAGTAAGATGGTTTAAATGGTACGAACGGTCTCACATTTGAAACAACTCAAAAGCTCTAGGCGAGTAAAACTAATAACCTACTAATATATAAAACAGAAACCTATATAAAGTGGGTTGCAAAGTTTCGAGCGTTACTAAGACCAAATCTCTCGTTTTATTGCAACTTATAGAAAATCGAAAAGTAATAAATACTTAATGTTTGTTCAATGTGTTGGTTCGCTAATAAACACAATTATGCTTCCTTCATTAATAAGTATCTTTAGTAGATGTCACTCGCACATATAAATTAACTGACATTTGCTGCAAAACTATTCAGCAAATTTGCATAATAAAGATAAACTCATGGTTGTTATGTTTTTTTTTTTTGTTTTCTTTTATATAAAACTCATATGCAACATTATGTATGAACTGCTATTCCCTGAGATGACCTAATCAGATGTTTTTCCTTTTCAAATCATTTTACTTGTAAAACTTGTACTTTCACTTTATGTTTTATTATTACTACTCTAAAAACTAAATATTCAAGGAGAAGCATAATGACTGAACAAAAAATATATATGCAGTTCTGGGCTTTCACAAAACGTTACAACTCGCATTTCTTTAGCTTTTATGTGAGCAATTATTCTGGTAACCTTTTCTAAGGCTGAGGTGTAACTTCCTTCTCTATCATTGTTTCAATTGCTAATATTATCCAGTACTGGATAAAAAAAAAAGTGCTTGCTTAGTAAAAAACGTTAACATTCATTTAAACAGGTTCTCCTTCAAAATCAATGTTTATTACTTGTGAAGCACATATATAGTAAAGTAAGTACGCAACGATAAATATTGATTACATGAAACCTAATAAACCAATAACAGCAAAGAATTAGTCGTTTGTCTACTCTTGAATACATTAAGGCTGAAAAAAATATTTATATATTTTATATATATATATATATATATATATATACATATATATGTATATACATATTTTAAACTATGCTGCACACTAGCAAAAAGTTTCCAATAAAATAATAGGAAGAAATTTATTCACAAGTTGCGCAAGAATTGATTGATTGCTTTGTGTCTTTGCTAAAAATTACAATTTTGCGTCTTTGCTAAATTATCGTTTACCGCGCAGTAATTTTTTATACTCTAAACAGCTCGTGATGAACTCGTGATAGCCATCGTTTTTATTATACCAATCGATGCAGAATGCTTATCTGTCCATCTGTCCGTCTGAGGACTGCCGATGTATTATTGTGTTCAGCCTGCAGGTCGCAATTTTCGAGATATTTTGATGAAATTTAGTGCAAGGACGAACGTTATTGAAACTGATTGGGATTGGGATCCACTTTTTTGGCCACTCCTTATTTTGCATTATTGTTATATGGAAAAAATTTCTCTACGCAAAATGACTCAACAAAAGTCGCTAAGTAATAGTATTTCGACGGTTAAAATTGGTATGAAAAAGTCAATCTTTGCAAGCGTCTCTCATACAGCTGTTTCCACGAAAACTGAATCGTTACATGGTGAAAGGGCCTAATATTCAATTTATTCAATATTTCATGATGAAAATTGATAAATTGACAAAAAAATCAGGCTTACCCATTTTGAATCACGTAGGTCTTTTGTTTGGACACCATCGCAGATAAGGATTCTCAGGTAATGTAAATCCTTATATGCTAAAAGGGCTAATTGTTAATGTTGTATGATGAAAATTAGTTCATGATAGTAATGTGACATAAAAACTATTTGAATTTTATGGTTCTATTTCTTGCAGCCTACTCCATGTATTGATGATTTCTCATGAATAGTAAGCCTCTCAGAAGAATGTTTAATATCTAATGTATTATGATGAAAATCGTTTCACAATAGAAATTTACTAAAAAATTGACATTAGAAAATTTAGATCACATAGGGCAATTTCTATACCGTAACATATATAAGGGTTATCATGAAAAGCAAGTCTTCATATGAAGGGAAAATATAATTTCTAGTCTTCTATGAAAAATAATAAAATTTTTGGAAAAAAAGTTAAGTTTGCTAAACTTGGATCGTGTCATATGATGTTTTGGGCATCCTCCAGTATGCGAGCTTTCATGAAATGTACGGCTTTGTTCTATTGCTTCCATTGCTTCCATTGCTTCCGTTGCATATAGAGATGTTGTTAAGCGGTATTAGAATAAAGAGTTCAAGATTTACGTCATTTAATACGTTGCGTGCGATCGAAACCGTAAATGTAGCGATCTTCAGCCAGCGGCACAACCGAGGAGAAAATAGCGTATACCACATTACACTGTAGAATACACCCACTGATCTCGCAGACTTTTATATGGAAAAGGCAATTTTTTAAATAAGAAGGAAGAATTAAGTAGAATGGAGCCAGAACCTTTGCCAAAAGCTCGTTTAATGTTCGCAACTAAATTGATGCTCAGGTAAATAAAGGCTTGTTGGCCTATAAGACTTGATGTCATTCTACGGCTTTTTTTTGCAGTCAAAGTCAAAGTCAATAATCAGAGCCGTTATTGCTTTAGCACATGTCTTGTAAAAAAGACTAGAAGGATGAGAGAAGAAAAGGAAGGAAAAAGTTTTTGTAGTCCAGGCGTGATTGAGTTTTTTGAGTTTTTATAAAATAAAAAGGCGAACTTATGTTATGAACCAGTTGTAGTTTATGAGTAACGAGCAAAAGACAAGAAACCTAAAGGTGTTCTAAGTTTTTCTTCCATTGCAGGCGTGTCCTTTGATCGGTTTACACCATTTTCAAATTGTTTTGCAATTTTAAAAGCGACATTTTGACATTTGCGAACGGTAAAGTGTTTACCACCGATGTTGCACAGTTGGACAGACGAACAGATTAGCATGCTTAGGTGCATTGTGAATTTGATACAGATATATGTTGTATGGGATCTTTGAAGCTTGTTCCTCGACCTTATAAGGATTTTGGCAAAAAAATTAAATTTTGATACCATTTAATACTGGGTAAAGGTGACCGTTTTTCCACATTTTTGGGCAAGTAATGCACCATCGATTCGGCTCATATCCCAAAACACTAATATGACTTCATACATAGGAACTTCTAATTTTATATCCGCAAGAATTTCTTCATGTTCAAATAGTGTTTCAGGTAGGAGTTAGGAGGTTTCAGATCGATAGACTATCTGTGAGGATCGTTTTGTGTTTGGTTTCGACAAAGAGAGGGTACTGATCGATATTTTTCAAATTTCAATTTTCTTGGCGATTAGTTCTCTGACGACTTAATTTGGCGTAAACGCTGACAGTGAGTGATTGTCACAAATCTTCACTTTTGAAGCTCCCTGTAGTTTAAGTCCAGATATTCGGTTGATGTTTACCGTTTATGCGCAAGTGCATATAATCAAGCGAGCGAATAGTAATCTTTGAGTTTTTTTTTCTTTCTTTTTTTAGCGATAATAGTTTTTTAATCTCCTCCTCGACTATCGAATTGTTCGAGCAAAAAAGTTCTATAATGATTTTGGTTTTTTATTCTCTCAAGCTGAACGACATGCTTTCGACAATAATTTTGCGGATATGTGTCCTTCGGAAAACTTATGCGTCGGCTCTCATCATTTGGTAATAAATCGACTTTATTACCATATTTATGTTGGATTTGCCGTTAGTGTCATATACAATCAAACCATAGTCAATTTTGATTAAAACGAGCCTTTCACGACGATAAGCAACGGTATTTATGTATAATGCGTATACGAAACACTTTCAAGCTATGTAACGTATAAGGCTGACTCTAGTTTGAATGGAAATCTTTAATTGAAGGCCATGTGAGTTCCAACGGTACATACTGCTAAGTAAATATTCCTAAAATGCACATTTCGAGTTGGTAAGTTATTTATATGTGTGACTATGCAACCAAAATATTAGTTTCACTTGTTTTTTTTTTTGCTCGTTTTTCGTTCGTATACTTTGTAGCAAAATAAATTGAAATTCATTTATTTATGTTTTCAATTAAAAAAGTCAACTTATTCGCTTAAAGTTTAAGGTAAAATTAAATCATTATCAAAATTATTATAATCTATTCAAAAGCGAGGCGAAAATTTGTATAAACAAAAAGCCATGTCTGTCAGTGAGAGCAACGCGCGAACAAGATATGTTAATACACTTGTGCGATGTTAGGTTAAGTGTATTAGATAAAGGAAAAACTTCGTAGCGCCTTCTATCATTGATTACCTTAAAGCCCCGCATTTTCTTATAACACTAACCCGATCAAGCCCGAAATAATACGTATGAAAGATGACACTCCACAGGTAATTAAAGAAGAAGCATTTCTAACATTTATTAATTCAGGCGAAAGTGATTATGTTTTGAAAGTTAGCGGAAATTCCGAAAAAATTCGCTTCTTTTACAATCACCTCTCGCCTTAAACGATAACGTTCCGAAGGCTTGTGAAAAAATTCACGACATTGTGACGGAAATGATTTACGAAAACTAGCGGCACGCAAGGTGTTTCCACCCATTTTCGCTATGGAAATCTTTTGCCATTTTATCTTTTTTAAATTTTTCAAAAATCAAGGTCAATATGACATCACTGTAGCAATAGCAATTTGGAACGATTTGAATATCAGCTGAATTGTTGCTGGAACAAAACGAAATCCAATCGTGTGTGAAGAGATAAATAACAGACGGTTCAAGGTACAATAATAGGCGAAGAAAATTGTGGTGAAAAGTGGATCAAGCTTCACAAACAATACACAGCTTAAGCGAACGCCATGTACGATAAGTTTTCACCTTTGGCGAAATTAAAGGCGAATCGTGCATGACACAGAATCCAACCATTACGACCTAGCCAAACGATTAATTCCACGCTCTGTGGTCACTCTAAACAGGAAGGATCAATAGGAAAGGTGTGGCCCTGCATCACGACACCATCAAGCTAAATACATTTTTAATGAAATTTTCACGTAATTATGATGATATGTTCACCTGATCCGTCTTAACAAGTCAGACGTTCTATCCATAATAGCTCTTATAATGCGTTTTATTCAATACACGAGATATAATAAAACAAGTAAGAAAATTCGACTCGTCTTTGCAGCTCAAAAAGCTCGAAAAAGCAATAAGTAAGAGAATTAATTTCGATCGTAGCGAAATCTTTTATATCCACCATAGACAGCAAAAATTTTTATTATCGTAGTTAATGAATAACGAGCACGGAACCCATTTTCGTGCTATTGAAAATGGAAAATCTACTTGCTTACCGTGTGTGTGTCCTTTAACCAATTGTGTCCATCGACCTGGATCCAAGAAGTCCCGGTACATTATAATGTTCTGAGTCCACGGCCGATATTTTCTATTTCCGTGCAGGTACTCTAGGATCAACTGTTAATACATATCGAAATTTTTATTGCTACAACTGTTCTAATGTATAATTAATGTTGCAACCAAGCGTTGAAAGATCGGGGTATCGGGGTCATTTTGCGATATCCAGAAGAAGGGTTCAGGAATTTCGTAATGTATCTGATTCTCTCCCACTCTTGATCAGCGCCAAATTCTTAATCGATCTAAGCACATTCGTCTGTCCGTCGGTCCGTTTGTGTAATGTCTGTGGCAAATGTGATCCGGGTCGTAGAAATAGAGTTATTGGCTGCAAATTGCACGCAAATTGAAAATTACCGAAATCCTTCAAAGAGCATTCCTACATAAAACATAAGCTGACAACGCCTCCGTTAACGAAAGTAAACAAGATGAAGTCTTTCTCGTTACTCATGAACCACAGTAGATAAAACGATAAAGATTTCTATGGATATAAGTGCTCCTGCCAGTAACTAGAGTCGGGTTCTGAATCGTTCTAAGCCTGTATGTCCGTCCATCCGTCTGATGTCTGCCCATATAAATTTGTGTCCAGTCTACAGATAGCGATTTTTGACATATTTTGATGAAATTTGATATACTGATATGCCTTGATCCAAGGGTGAACGCTATTGAAAAGGGTTTGGATCGTGTTTTTGGAAATGAGTGAATGACTGTATAAGGGAAAATTGTGTAGGGCATCTGACGATCAGCTTTTCCGATTCTTACTCTCTGTTTTTTGAAAAATATTTTTTTTTTTTGTGGAGAACATATAATTGGTTCATTTTTTGTACCCACCACTGTAAGATGGGGGTATACTCATTTTGTTTTGTCTCCAAAATGTAGGTAAAATCCAAAAGGAAACTTCAGAGACCCTATAAAGTATATATATTGTTGATCAGCATGAGAGTCTGAAATGATTTAGCCATGTCTGTCCGTCTATATGATGTTTGTTGTTGTCACTCTCCTGCTCGCAAAAAGGAAGATATCGACATCAAATTTGGTGGAAACGTTGCAAGTTTCTGCCCGCAGGTTAGTATTGAAAATGGGCCAAATTGGTCAGAGCAGAAGCGCGCAACGAAGCGTAAACTGAACGCAACCCCGTTTTTTTTTACAATAATTTTTGGATTTTTGCCCGTTACTCGGAAATGGTCAATGTTAGAAGGCTGAAATTTTCCACATTTGGTTTACGAGACACTTTACTCTCTAGGTTCAAAAATGGAACTCATCGGCCATGTCCACACAAAGGTACGAGTAATTCAATTTAATTTTTTTCACTTTTTTGAGATTTAATGCAAACTTATCATAAGGCAAGCAAGACCGAACGTTTAAAACTATTTTGTACACTCCTTACATGTAGATATATTATCTGCCTAAAAATGGGTTAATCCAAAAATGAATATAATAGACAGCGCGATTAATTTTTTCGTAATAATACCAGCGATATGGGTATCAAATAAAAGAACTTGGAGAGTAGAATGCGAAAAGCATAGTGGTGGGCATGCCAGATTCGGCCCCCGTAGAATATAACTTTCTTACTTGTTTTTATTGTTATTGTAAAGTTGAATAAAAGCTTCTAAGGAAAAGACGCTAATAAGAAGGTTTAATAAATTCCTGGTTATAGTTGCTATGTATTGGAAGAGGAAATTTCATTACATTATTTTATATTATATTTGATTTTATAATTAAAGAAAAGTAGTATTGATACCTGATGCCTTAAATCGAAGAGCGTTGAATATCAACTAAAATTTATATTAATTTGGTTCGATTAGTTCAAACTGCTTTAATTGTTTCAAAATGCACACGGACGCTGTATGGGCACGTTCACAACTGTTATGAGAAGAAAGCAAAAAAATTATATCAAATTTTCTACGAAACACAATAAGAAACCAAACGCTTTACCGATCTTGTTCATGCTTCATAACCTCATCACACTTTTTAATTATTTGCTGTACAACATTCGTATCAATAGCTTTGACGGCGAAGAGATTCTCAAAAAACTTTAGAACATCTTCTTCACTCAATAAATTATCGGGAGTGAACTGTGGATGCAATAAAAAATGTATGTAAAAATATAAAATAAAAAACATAAATATGCTGGCTTCAGTTGTAAATACCAAATTGTTATTCCTGAGAATGCAATAACGCAGACATTTCCCATTGCGTGAAAGTTCCTCTTGTTGGCCTTGTAATATATCGCGAAAGCCTTCTACGGATTTAAGAATCGAAATTACTTTTGGAATTTTTTTTTTTTTTTTGGAAAAAGTGTTTTGTTATTTTTTTGTCATTTTTTCCTTACCTTCAGTTATTTCAATTTTAATTGTATTCGCTTCATCTTCATAGCATTCATGGACCGATTCTCGTATCATGTCCATTAATATTTCGAAATTACTTGTCTTTGTCTGCATAAAAATATTTCAATGAAATATTTTCTCTCACCGTATTTCGAAAAATTCTTACAGGTTTTAGTTTTACAAAAAGTATAAAAACGATGTAAAAAACAAATTTCATTATTTCCTTAACGAAAAACAAAAACAAAACAAGATCAATAATCGTCTCTCTTGTATGAATTTAAAGTAAATTTTTCTATAAATTTCCGTACGTTACAAAACGGTACTCACACAGAAGTGAGATCATATTCGATTCAAGCAGCTTCTTATATACTTTTCATAATAAATAACTTACAAATTTGAATGCGTTTCTTAATCTAGAGATAATCGAGATGACAGTTGAGTTTTTTCTTTCCTATTTCCTCTCAGTTCGAACCGTCCGAATCCGTTTATGTACCGCATTGTGTCACTATCGGACCGTAGACGAGATCTAATACAATAATGAATATGTTACTGAATTTTTAAAAACTCAAAAGACAAGATTGATGGACGATATTACCCATCAACGTCAACAAATGTGTCGTGTTTCAAATCTTTCATCTAAGCGTCTAAGTGTATAAGAAGATGGCTGAGCTTAAGCTTAAGTACTTTAATTGACACGTTTTAAGAAAAGGTGCATCGATATGTAATTTTACAACAATCAAAAATATACACATTTTATAAGGGATCCAACTGTGTAATAAAATTAATTTACCTCTTAACTCTTTATAGAGTATAGGAGTAATTAACGCACAGCTACTGCCACTAATGATGAGAATTTTTTTGGTAAATTTATTCCCATTGTATATAAAAATAAAAAGTAAGAATATTATAGTTGGGCAAGGCCGAGCATACCCTACATCACTTAGCCGAGTACCCCACATCACTATGCACTCGTTTTTGGTAATAATACACCAAAAATTCCACATCATTATCATGCAAAGGCAAACTTTTCATGCAAGCCGGCATACTGGAGGGTACGCAAACCATCCTATCATATGATGCAAATTTACCAAGCTTCAGGTACTTTCCCAGTTTCCATCATGAAAAACCAGAAATGAGAATTTTTCACCATACAAGAGCTTGCTTTTCATGAGAATCTCTATATATATGGTGGGGTCTAAAAAGTTGACCTATGCGATCCAAATTCGCTGTCATTAATTTTCTTTCAAAATTGCTGCTAAGGACCGATTTTCCTCATAAAATATTAAAAATATAATCTTTTTTTGATGGGCTTACTATTCATGAAAAATCTTATATCGAGTAGGGTCCAAGAAATAAACTCATGTCGTTCAAATTTGTTTCATTTAATTTTTATGCCAAGTTACTGTCATGCCCAAATTTTCATCATAAAACATTAACAATTAGATCTTTTTGGCTTACATTTCCTGAAAATCCTTATATGCGGTGGTATGCAAAAAATTAACCTATGTGGTCCGAATGCGGTAAGTTTGACTTCTTTGTGAATTTATAAACCAATTTTCACCATAGAATTTATACATTGTTAGCATATAAAGGTGTAGAATATGTAGGAACGGTTCAAAAATTGTTCCAATTGAACCAAATTTTTCATATCATTATGGGGAGTGATCGAAAAGGGGGACCGATCCGAACTATCTTTGATAGCGTCCGTCCTTGGGCTAAAGCATGTACGGGCTTCCAAATTTCATCAAAATATTTGAAAAATTGCGATCTATAGGTTGAATATAAAAATGCATAGACAGATGTTAGCCGGGCAGACAAACTGAGATCGATTCTAAATCGATTGGTATATTAAAAGAGTGGTGTACCTCAAATTCTTTTGGATATTACGTATGTCCACACGAACCTAATATACCCTATAAACCATCATAGGTGGTATAGGATATAATAAATATATTTTATTGCCTAAAATCTATTTAATCTTTAACTCACAAGATGACGTAAGATGCGAAAATGATAAGCTACGCAAGCCGCAGCTGGTCAGGGCCGATTGAAAGTGCGAGGTAGGACAAATTTTCAGTTGTGCGAAGTTAGCTCAACATGCGTAGCTCATATATTTGTCTTTGTCAAAAAAAAAAAAAAAAAAAAAAATGGGTTTCTCTTGTAATTTACGAGTAAAGAACGAGAAAATCACATAAAGAAAAAGCGATCTAAGGTTTCATCGTATAGGCCTGTGGACGTTGTAGGTGTTTAGTAGAAGTTTAGGTCACTTTCAATTTCTTTCGCAAATACGCACAGACGGACAGATGATTGGATTGAAAACTGACCAAGAATTTATAGGATTTTTGAAGCTTGCTTCTGTGCGTCATAAAGATTTTGCACAAAAATGATATTATGACGGTGTCACATGCCGCGAAACAATTGATTCACTGCACGAGACATTCTCTGGTCGTGTACTCTCTCGTTTCAGTGATCAGAATTTCGATTAAAGAGTGTGGCCCAAGAGGCCATTTGCCCGCTATTCGTAACCCTGAATTTTGAAACACCCTATACTTATATAGATATACGATCTATATATCAAGAGGATCGATCTTCGCCTCATCCTATAATCATATTTTATACAGAAGTTATTGATAGGTTCCAATAGATTCTATGTAAACCGAATATCTATATATATATATATATATATATATATATATATATTTTTTTTTTTTTTTTTTTTTTTTGATTATTACTATATGGGGAACAGATTTGCATATTCTTATACAGGTTCACATTGTCGAAACGTTTGCAGTACCCATAAGGCAGCTTCAGAGACCTCATATAAACAGGTCCATCTGTGCGTCTGTGTAATGTATAAGTCAAAAATAAAGATCTTGATTTCAAAATTATCGGAAGTATTACGAGTTCTTGCATATAGTTTGGTAACGAACACGGGGAATATCACAATAGACTCACACATATATTATTCATATATAGTTCACATATACTTCCAGTGTTAAAGGATATGGAAATTTAGTTTTTCCCTTTTTTTTCGTTTTGAACGATTCGATCGCAACCGAATATAATTTTTTTTTATTCTTTGTAAGGCAACTGTGTCATCCAATCCTTTGTTAATCAATTCTTGGAATTCGCAAATTTAGTCAATTAATCTTTACGCAAATCGGTTTGACAAACGAATGGAAGGAACTCTTTACTTATAGACAACAACTTCAAAATAGTCAAAATAGTCTCGATCGGTTATAGAAAAGAAATATTCGTATGTTCAGAAATTTCGAAGCCCACCACCGAGAGAAATGGAAATGTACTAATATTTCTTTATACTCTATGAGATTTTCGGCACGTAATTCGGTTGCGTTGCAAATTTCTGAGAAATATATCTGCAATAGCAGATATAACAAAGGAAAACATATATAAATTATTTGTAAATAATTTGGGGAAATTTTCCGTTGACTGGTATGTGAACGGCTTGCATGTCTGTCGATTGTTCCACAAACAGGATGTTTTGCCAATAAATATACAAAATTGATTTAAGTGAATGTACGAGGCACGATTTTCTTTCAAAAGTGATTAAAAACAAAAAAAAACAAAGTATTAGGCAAAAAAAAAAAGTTAAAACATCTGTTCACAGTCGTCATCGCTTATTAGAGACAAAACGGTTCCATCAGCGACACATTACTCTGCCAAAAATGCTTTCGAATGCTTTGTCGTCTCGGTTTATTCTCTTTTATCATTAAAAGCAACTCCTGCATAAATTAAATAAAGTTGAAGTTTATTTACCAAATACACTCGAGAGAAAAACAATCGCATACCCATTACATTTTTATTATTAAATTAATTGTAGATTCCAAATATAACTTAAATAAGAGTAAAGTAAAAGCGGTTAGCTTTTGAAGAACACGTAACACTTATCCATGACCTTCAAAATCATTACAGTAGCAATAAAACAATCGATCAATACCCTAAATCGCTCGTTTCAAGTAGCGCTGAAAGGTTCTCTATCGAATACGAGACCATTTAAAACAAGAAAATGGTTAGCATACCGGGAGCAGCTTCTCAAGTGGTTGCACTAATTGAGGCTGGAATCAAAGAAGAAAAACCAAGTAGCACAACAGTTAAATTTAAGCCGATATGCTGTTCGCTGTGTACACCAGTGAAATCAAAAGGCCGCTGACTACAGTCGATGCCTCAGCAAGTACTGTTTCTTTCGCGATTTATCGGCGAAAGTTTCATTTTCATGCACGGCAATGCAAGACCACATGCCGTCGCTGTAATGCGCCAGTACTTGGGGAAACTTGATGTGTCGGTTACGACGTGGCCTGCTCGAAGCCCAGATTCCAAGCCCATTGAGCACCTATATAGGAAGAGCTGAAAAAACGAGTAAAAACCGGAACAGGACGCCTACGAGTCTTGGAGAACTTCGAACCGCCATTAAGGAAGAATGGAATAGGGTGCACATCCAGTCAGACTCGTATTAACAAATGCCTTTTTCTACTAGTTTTATTGTTTGATTATCCTTTGGTCATCCCTGGTCAATGTCGCGGCAACAGCGCTACCCATAACGAGCGATTTTGGATATTTCCAATGTTTTATTGGTCAAGGGAAGGCATTAGGTGTTTTTCAAAAGCTGATTGTGTACACTTTAGTTTAATTTAAGTTACGTTTGCCCTCCAAAATTTAATTTAATGAATATTTTGATTCGAAGTGCGAATGTATTTCTTTAATAATTGATCTTATGATCGCTGCTTGTTTTTTCATAATTGTTTATTGTAATTGTTATTAAGTTTTTTAATTTGGATGCATATTAAAAAAGACGAAACGAAAAATAAATAAATAAATAAATAATTACATGTCTAGGTGTCATTAAATATTTTATAGAAAATTATCTCAATCGTTCATTTGTGAAAATTTTAATTCTTTAGTTAACAACAACAACAACAACAAGAACAAATTATATAATTTCGCTTTCACACGTTCACCAAAAAAATTTAAATAAAAATTCAAACACAACGATATAATTCTCAACCTATAATTAAGTTGATATTGAACATACTGTAATGTTTTTATGTACTATACAAAAAAAAAAAAATAAAAAAAACAAAAACAACAAGAACAAAAATGAATAAAAAGTGAAATATAAAAACAATCGACAAATTAATTTTAATTTTTCCCCCAATAATTTGCTTATTACTTAGTGCAATAAAATAAAAGCCGTAGAATTCTTTCATCGCTTGGTTATTAGAATCTTACCAGCGAACTTCATTACAACGAAATATTTCGTTTCGCTTTCCAGTTATTTTAGTTTGTGCAAAAATCAATCAAAATTTTTAAAAAAAACCCACGAACTCAATAAAATATGAAATTTCTAATCAATCTTTGTTTACTAATTACTGTGATCGAGTTATCAATTGTTCGGGTAAATACAACAAAAAAGCAAAAAAAAGAATACATTAAAATAAAGTAATTTTAAAATTTTAATCATATTATTAAAGCGAGTAGTAATTACTTCAGCAGTCTAAGATATAAAATACGCTTTCAAACTCAATGATACGATGATGATGATGATGATGATGATGATGGTACGACATATAGCGTATAGCGTAATGAAATAGTATATTGCAGTATGTAGTAGTATAAAATTTGAAGGAATTTTCCAAAATGAAATTGTTTTTCATGTCACATCAAGAAAATAGATCTCAGGCACTAATATTTACCTTGCGGTCAATCTGCTATACTCACCTAAATAAAAGGTAAAGGCAAAGGTTCGCATCATTCGCCGTATCATTGGGCGCGTATTTACATAGCATAAGAGCATGCTGTCGGTCAGTGTGCTCGCTAACGAGAGATTTGCATAAAAAGTTTTCCATTTTTCTTACTTTTGCATCAATCTTGGGTGTGTGTTCGCTTCCTCGGACAATGGAGCACTTGAATTGAGTGAGCACAGGAATTTGTCCAACAGCCTCCAGTTTATTATAATCATTTTCGCCAATTCAAAAATTCCGAAAACAAAAAATAAAAAAGTAAAAAAATTATATTCGACTGTGTGAACGAATCTTTTATACCTATCAGCGTGATTCTGAAAAAAACGACGAAAACGAACTACATTTTCATACTCTATAATACTGGGTGGGCGTGGATGATATTTTCTATTTTTGTATGGCGTGTATGTTATGCTTTATGCGTAACAAGCGACAAACACGGAAAGATGTTCTCAGTTTTTCTCACACAGACGTGTGGGTGTGGTCTGCAAGCTTATAGGCGGTATCTTCATTTTTGCTTGTTCATGTTTGCTGTGTTTTTGCTTAATACTAATAAAAAAAAATTTCCACTTTTGTTTTAAAAATCGAAAAGATCAGTCACGCCCACTCAATATTATAGAATGTAAAAATGTAGTTCTTTTCCTTTTTTTAACGGGATGATGGTGATGGATTTAAAAGATTCCGTCCCGGCCGAATATAATTTTCTTACTTATTAACGTTTTATGTGGAGAATTGGTCCATAGTAGTAAATCAACCAAAAAAATTAAGCGGTACGGAATTTCGGAACACATAGTCTATTTTTTAGACCCCAATATATATAAGGGTTACTGCGAAAACCAAGTCCCAATGTGGAGAGAAGGTACAATGTGTAGTTTTCTCTCACGAATGCTGAAATACAATAAGATTTTTGGGAAGTAAATTAATCAATTCCTACATTTGGATATATATATATATATATATATATATATAAATATATATATGATGTCTTGGGCATCCCCGAATATCTGGGCTTGCATCAAAAGTATGCCTTTACATGAAAATAATGAGTCATTTTTGATGTATTATTTCTGAAACAAGTGAATAATCGTAGTTCGCGAAGTGAAGTAGGACATCTAGTGAATACTTAATGAATACCCTACACCACTTGTCATACAAGAGTATATTAAATTTGCATGAATGTACGCAATACAGAGAAGGACTTGAGAATCAACTTTCTGAATCGATCTAACCTTGTCTATCCGTCCGTCCGTCTTGTTTTCTTGTGTCCAACCTACAGACCGTAATTTCTAAGCTATTTTGGTGAAATTCTGCCCATTGCCATATTTTGGCCCAAGGACGACCGCTGCTGAGAATGGTTTGGATCGTACAACTTTTTTGACCACTTCCTTCCCTCATTTTGAAAAGTCGTTATATGAGTAACGGTAGGTTGGTGTTGATCACATTTGATACAAAATTGCGAAATTGATTACAAGAGAAGCGATCGTTTTTTTATGGTTGCTGACTGACTGTGATAACGTCATACGACGACTGTGAGTGTTAATTCAATTTCTTTTGCCGAACGTAAGTTAAACTTTTTATACTATAATGGACGTGTTTGTCAACGAATCGTGTCCGTTTGCAAACTTTATCCGTAGCAATAAACTGAAAACATGTGAGCTAAGCTATGACGTTCTGCTTAACATTTTCACAACGAACGAAAGAGGAACAGAGTTGAGTCCACTCAAAGTTTCGCAATCAAATCGATAATGTTTTGCGAGATTCGCGATAAATGCTTCGCAATGTTGCAAAGGGGAGGACGTCCCGTTCCTAAGTCCCAATCTCTCATAAGCATAAATATGAAAAGCGGCTTATGCCGCTTTTCACGAAACTTAAGAGGTCGAAATCTAGGAAACGGGGTTTTTTTTTCTGGTTCCCTTAGATATTATTTGGAACATTGCTTTTAATAATTATACGCATATACAAGCGTATAATCCACCCATACGCTGATCACGTTCAGTTACTTTCCCTGCCTGAAGCTCTTTCTAACTCTGCCTTAAAACACACCGGTATCTATCTGGTATCTATTTATCTACATTAAATCGGAAGACGTGAAAGCCAATATTTATATTTCTTTGGGAGGTAAAACTTCGCTCTAATGTATATACTATCTCGTTCGTTTCCTTGACTTTGCTAATTGTAACCTTCTTTTTGATTTGGGTAGAAAGAAAAAGAAGAAAATTAAAGTCAGATGACTTTCATTCAATCATTGATCCGACAATTTTATGAGCCTTACCCTGTTTAAAGATTATTTAAGCAGAAAATCAGATCCAAGCTTAAATTTGCCTTGAATTTATTGTCACATGATCAGAATGCTTTAATGCCGATTCTATTCTAAAAAGATTTATGTCATAAGTTTGTGAGGATGTATGCAGCACCCAGCAAAAAAAGTTTACCTTTTATTTTGTCAATTCATTCAAAATCATTTTTAAAATCGTTTTAATAAAAGTCTGTCCATCTGACCGCATATCTATATAATATCTGTTTACGTATTTCATATTTAATCTTCAGGTCAGCGAATTTTTAAATCTAGCCCTGACACGTGTTTTGTTTCAAGAACATGAACCATGTTGAAAATCGTTTAATCCAAAGGTCATTTCTACGATCACTTACCCATATAAAGCTGTATTGTAATCTGCGTTCTTTAATATTTAATAATTGCTTGGTTGCTTTCATAGAAGGGATCGCGTTCGATTTTAAGTTATTAAAAAAAAAAAAAAAATGAATAAATGAAAAAGTGCGCTTATATGTCTTACGCTTATAGAAGCTCAAAACTTATTTTCATTGCAGTCCGAAGAACTGACTAAAGAAAACGCTTTGGCTGCTGCCAATGATTGCAAAGATGAGACCGGAGCTACGGACGGTAAATTGAAATAAATTCTTCTTATCTTCTTCTTATGATATTTAGTTGTTATTGCTTTTACGACTTCTTATTAGACGACATCGCTGCCATATTAGAACATAAACCGGCTGATAGCACTGAAGGCAAATGCTTAAGATCGTGCGTTATGAAAAAGTTTGGAATTGTATGACAAAACAAAAAAAAAAAAAAAATGAAGCAAAAATTGCATCACATGAATAACGCTTACTTTTAAATGGTTAACTGTCTTGCAGATGAACGATGATGGAAAATTGGTTAAAGAAAAAGCTTTAGAAGTCGCTCAAATTATGATTACAGATGACGACAAAAAGGAGCTGGCTATAGAAGTGGTAGAGGCGTGCGAAAACTTATCAGTCAACGAAGATCAGTAAATGAACATAAATTGTTACTCCATATAAATTTTCTGAATTGTGATTTTGTGGTTTTTGTTTTTAAGCTGTGAGGCGGCGATCGAATACGGTGCTTGCTTGAAAGAGCATGCCGAGGAACAAGGTCTCTTGCCACCAGATTTTTAGAATTTATTCAATTCAGTCAATTTTAGCAAATACTCTGGGAATATGTAATCACGGCTCTTCGCTAATTTCAGTTTCTACGGATTTTAATGTTATGAAAAATTTAATCTAAAAAAAAAAACATCCAAAATAAAATAGAAAAAAAAAAAAGAAGAAAACGTTTGCAATAGAACACGAAAGGCTTTTTACTCGCAACTCAAGCTTATTCGCAAGGAATATCAAATCATCCTTCATTTATCCTAATTTCTGTTCGCTCTACAATGCGCCAAAAACCAAAAAAAAAAAGAAGCAATTCTATAAATATGTACGTATATATATATATATATATATATTACGAAAAACAATTAAAATTGTCCTTTGCTGCACAAGAAAATAATTTCCAAAGAGATTTTTCTACTTCATATAATGCAATATATGATTTTATTGCACTCATGCAATGCAAATTATGTGTTCAGCATTGTGCACGAACGCATTCATTGTGTTGAGCGCTTTAGACAGCATTGTCGTCCATATAGTTGTTGATTTTAAAACAACAATAGTCACCCTATGAAAAGAGAAAACGGCACAAACTCAATACATATCTAAATAAACAGCAAGAAAGCTCGAAGCCGAGTTCGAGAGACTTCATTTAATACTTCCTGCAACAAGTTTTAAATATTTAATTGGAATGAATTTGTAACTGAATAAAATGAAGAAAGTTTTAATGGTGGCTGAAAAGTCATCTTTAGCCACCTCATTGGCACAGATCTTATCAAATGGCAAATGCTCGTCTAGAAAGGGTTGGTAGACGGTTAACAAATTTCTGTAACATAAAATGACGCCGGTTTTTCTAACTTCCTTCAATCGTATTCTTCAGCTAATAACAACTGCCCGGTACACGAATGGACTGGACAGTTCCGTAATCAAACGGTATTGTTTCGTATGACTTCCGTATGCGGTCACGTAATGAGCTTGGAATTTGCAGGCAAATATAATTCTTGGGATAAAGTAGATCCCATCGAATTGTTTGGCTGTCCCACCGAAAAGAAGGAAGCAAATCCTAAACTGCACATGAACAGTTATTTGGCGCAAGAGGCACGCGGATGTGAGTATCTGGTTTTGTGGCTAGATTGTGATAAAGAAGGCGAAAACATCTGCTATGAAGTCATGGCGGCGGTAGCACACGTCATCCATAATATTTACAGTCGTAATATAACTTATCGCGCTCACTTTTCGGCTATCACTGAGAAAGATATCAAAAGCGCTATGGAAACGCTGGGTTACCCAAATGAGAATGAAGCGAAATCTGTGGATGCGCGGCAAGAATTAGATTTACGTATAGGTTGTGCTTTCACCAGATTTCAAACGAAATTTTTCCAAGGCCGTTACGGTGATTTGGATTCAACTTTAATTTCGTACGGACCTTGCCAAACACCAACATTGGGCTTTTGTGTAAAACGGCACGATGATATACAAACATTTAAACCTGAGAGTTTTTGGTATTTACAGTTGAAAGCTGGTGAGCCAGAATTTAATTTCGAGTGGGCACGGGTGCGATTATTTAAAAGAGAAATAGCTACTATGTTAATGAATTTGGTCAAACAACAAAAGGAAGCTTTGTTAGTATTAATGAAATTTCGAATTTTATTTTAGTAATTCAATACATTCTCATCTAGAGTTGAAAGTGTCGTTTCCAAAGAGCAATTTAAGGGCAGGCCGCAGGCTTTGAATACCGTAGAACTAATGCGTATTTGTAGTGCCGGATTAGGTATAGGCCCCTTCCAAGCCATGCAAATAGCTGAACGTCTTTATACTCAGGGATATATCAGCTACCCGCGAACCGAGACCAACCAATATCCGGCCAATTTCGATTTAAAGTAAATGTGTGCGTCTATCTTTTAAAGTTATTAAAAATTTAGTTTATCTTCCGTAGGGCTGTATTACATATTTTGAAATCTTCAAGCGAATTTGGGAGCGAAGCTCAGGTAATTCTGGGCGATTTCAATCCACCTCGAAAGGGAAAAGATGCTGGTGATCATCCGCCTATCACACCTATGAAATTGGCTACCAGAGCCGATTTTGACGGCGATACGTGGCGCATATATGATTTTATATGCCGTCATTTTTTAGGCACAATCTCTAAGGATTTAAAATATCGCACGACGACCGTTAAATTACGTGTTGGCACTGAAATGTTTAGCTGCGTTGCCAACGTTTTAATAGATCCTGGCTTTACAAAGGTCATGACATGGCAAGCATTTGCTCGCGATGATCCGATACCACCTTTCATAGAAGGTCAAAGGATTGTAATAAATGATGTGCGCTTGGCCGAAAATCAGACTAGCCCTCCAGACTATCTCACAGAAGCAGAATTGATTACGCTAATGGAACAGCATGGTATTGGGACAGATGCATCTATTCCCGTACATATTAACAATATATGTCAGCGTAATTATGTGACCATAGGGAGCGGTCGTAAACTTATACCTACTACTTTGGGTATAGTATTAGTTCACGGTTATCAAAAGGTAATGAGACCATCGTAGTAAGTGAAAATTATTTTTAACATTTCCACTTTCAGATCGATCCTGAGTTAGTTTTACCAACTATGCGTTCCGAAGTTGAATCTATGTTGAATTTAATTGCAAAAGGTTCAGCGAATTTTAATGCCGTACTTGAACATGCCATAGATATATTTCGTTTGAAATTTTTGTATTTCGTTAAAAATATTGCCAGCATGGACAGTTTGTTTGAAGTATCATTTTCGCCCTTAGCTGAAACAGGCAAAGCGCATTCGCGTTGCGGCAAATGCCGTCGTTACATGAAATATATCCAGTCGAAACCGGCACGTCTGCATTGCTCACATTGCGATGAAACTTACTCTCTCCCAAACAACGGCACTGTAAAGTTTTATCGGGAATTTAAATGTCCGCTTGATGAATTTGATTTGCTAGTTTTTTCAACGGGCGCAAAAGGACGTTCTTATCCTTTCTGTCCATATTGTTATAATCATCCTCCGTTTAGGGATATGCCGAAAAACGCTGGGTGCAATTCTTGCACCCACCCTACGTGCCCCCATTCATTGAACAGCCTCGGTATATCAGGTTGCGTGGAATGCGAGCATGGAATTTTGGTATTAGATTGTACAATAACTCCGAGTTGGAAATTGGTTTGCAATAGATGTGACGTTATTATCAATTGCTTCAAAGGAGCAACCAAAGTGACGGTAGAGGGTAAGATTCATTTACAATACGGCAATAGTAAGTTTTAGTATAAAATTGTCACTTTCAGCAGAGGACAAATGCAATGAATGCGGAGCTCAATTAGTGTCAGTTGTCTATAAATCAGATAAAACCAAGTTTAAAGATAGTTCAGAAGAAAAAACGGGTTGTATTTTCTGTTCAAGTGATTTTTCGCATTTAGTGGAAAAGCATCGTGCCGTTCCATCAAGACCAGTAAATATACGTGGCAATAGTGGCTCAACCGGCATTGGACGCGGAGGTCGTGGTGGCGGTCGCGGTAATAAAGGACGTGGCAGCGGAAGAGGAAGTCGTGGCGGAACACGGCCACCCAAAGATAAAATGGCTGAATTAGCAGCTTATTTCGTTTAAAATGTTTGGAAGAAGCATACGCAAAAATATGCAAATTCAAGTATCTCATCACCTTTCCATATCGAATGGAATAGCCCGACTGTTTGGAATACTTAACAAAATAAAAAGTATATTAAAAAAGAAAGTCGTTTAACTTAATACCAAACGTAAACGAACAATAACAAAAGGGATAGCGTGCACTGCAAGTAATACCTAACCTTATTTTGGAAATTTGTCAATTTTTTTAACAAGTAAAAGAAGTTTTGTAAAATTTGTATTTCGTTGCAAAGTGCATCGGACGGTTGACAACACTGTCCCGGAAAGTTAGACAAATACGAAGCGAAGAGAGTTTGTAGAAAAAAGTATCCAAGTTTATGCACATTCTGGAACCTTTTCATCAAGAGGGTTTAAGTTTCCCAATTTAATAAATATGAAAATGTTTCATAATGAAGAGCCTCTTCATCTTAATGAGATTCATCCCCGACAAATTAACTGACTTCCTCCTTAATTAAAACTACAATTACAACCTAGAAAATTACAGTCACGACAAAAGTTTTATGTCTATTTTTTTCCTATCACTTTCGCCAGGTCAGCTGATCGATGCATCTTAAAAAAGAACACACACACATTTTAAAAAAAAAACTACACTTTTTCTTCCACATAACAGCCATGAAAATTTAATGCTTTTAGTTGAATGTTTTGACATTTCTTTTCTGTCATTTCGAAAATAAGATAAATCAACGCAGGCTTTCATTCAAAATTCTAGGAAAATTTATACAAACCATAACTCATCTAAGAACGGATTCTAATGCGTCCAATTGTGTGCTTCGACTTTTCCTATCGCTGTTCACCAATAACAAGTAAATGATAGAACAAAAACAAATTATATTTGCTATGCCGCTACGCATCTTTCGCTTTCAGCTACATTTTACAAACACAGAATGAATGCAAAAGGTAAAGTAAGTTGAATTCCTTAAAATACCTCACTTCCGTACCTCTCGTTACCTATTGACGTCTACATGAGCTTAGATTCTGCTAACGGCGCATAGCACTTGAACTAGTGGGAATGCAGTGATAGCTTTGTAAATAACAGTTTGTTTACTTCACCGTTTACTATAGAACGCGCCTTTACAACGCATTCGATTAATTGAATTTGGATGGAATGGGCATTTTGTTCACCGAACACTAATTTTTTCCTGAATTTTTATATGGTTCTTGCAAACTTTTATACAGTAGCCATAGAACAAATGCATGTATGAATATTAAATCTTTATTTTAATTTTTACTATTTTACTATTAGCGTTTGAATAACCGACGAATGGACTATCGACTAGACACGGTATAATTAATTGATTAAGAAAATTCATTATTTATGGGAGCCGAATTGCGAATTGCTTTCTTTGGTGGATGGAAACGCGCAATAATATCCAACTTAGCTAATCTCTTTACACGGAGATATAATATTACGAATAATACGTAGACTGCCGATCTTGTTTATATATGATGTCTTGGCATCTACCAAAGAGAAAAAGTTCGCGTAACGTAAAGCAAATCTAAGTCGATTTCGTTATTCACGCCGACAAGGAACAACCGTTTTATAAAGCAAGTATCGCAAGTAACTCTTCCAATAAACAAATCTATAAATAAATAGACTTGTGTCAATTTTTCGTTTCCTGCAAGGCGCGAACGGCTGAACTAAAACATTTATTCTAACTTGGAAGATATTTGTTATTTTATTAATATGTGAATTGTTTGATGGAACAACGATTATTTGATTGGAAGAAAAAACAAGTCATTAAAATTGAACACAGCTAAAAACTTTATAGTATTCTTTAGATGTTGATGAAATAACGGCGCATAAATTAGCTTCCGTGCAGTCCATTGTACCGAAATCGTAGTCTCCCCAACATCGAAGAATTTCACAAGCGTAAAAAGTATTTTTAGTTGACCACTTGCCGCCACCACTATGACCACCATCCATAAGGGCGACATGCAATGTCACGTGATTCGATGAAAAAGCCGGATATCCGAGTCCGCTGTCATTGAAGCGTTTTGTACAGCGGTTAGCAAATTTGACGAGATCAGGGCAATCAATGCCACCTCGTAAAGTACGCACGGCACTTGGGTTATCGCCTTTGAATGACAAACCTTTGGCATGAATTTTAAAGGGCGTTTTCATATCATGCACGAATTCACCGCAGCTCTGCAGTAAAGTTATTGCTTTTTGTTTTTCAATTTCATCTGCCAGTACACATATACCAAATGTAATATGCAAATGAGTATCACTGCGAAACAGATCTTCACCGATGCCCGGTATTTGAGCGGCTAAGATTTCTCTTCTAAATGCACCGAATTTTTCACGAATTTCGCCACACAAAACTACGCCATAAAAATGTTCCGAATTTAGGGTGCGCCTTACTTTAAGTATTTCGTAGTCGATTTGCCTTTTAACTTCATTCACGGCATCGCTTGTTTTCCCTTTAATTTTAATGTAAGATTCTTGATTAAAAACAGCGCGAGGCGGCATATGAATTTCACAAGATGAGTCCGCTCGGAGACGTTTAAAATCAGTAATAGTTTTGAAAAATGCTGCTGCAACATGCATTTTTAATTCAATCAATCCATTGCTCAATTTTTTAATGGAATTTTCCATATTATGATTTGTGCACTCATTCTTGTTTTTGTTCTTTTTTATCGATGTATTCATATTGGCTGCTTGTTAATAACTGATAAGACAGTTAGTTACAAAACCCCTACGCAATGACTAATTGAGGGGAATACCTAAAATTGTTAAATTCGTATATTTATGTATATAGTAACGAACCATATCTTGACACTGACGCCATTTGAAATGGTGAGTTTCTATATTCGCGAAGTTCGCAAGACGACAACATTATCAGCAAAGTATTCCATGTGTGCCGACAGAAAAAACAGATTCGGTCAATGTTAAGGTTTTTATATCTTAAACCACTTGCGGTATAGGGTATGTTAGCTTAGTGCCAACGTATGTAACACACGGAAATGATGCTGATGTCTGTCTCTCCCTCTGATGTTTGTCCATGTAAATTTGCATTCAAGTTACAGGTCGCAATTTTCGAAATATTTTGCTAAAAGTTGGTACACTGACATGTTTTGATCCTAGGTCGGACGGAAACGAAAATGATTTGATCATGAGATCAACATATAACACACAACAAAATTGATCTAAGCTCTAAATTAAGATATTGGGATATATATTGAGAAATGAATATAAGCTTATTAATGCATTATTGACAGATGTGTGTATGTGTTTTAACGTCTGCACCTGGCATGAGCCTGCATTATTGACAGTAATAAATGCGGAAAAGTCCGATATAAAGAAGTATTTTGATTCAAGTATTTTGATATATTTATACAAGACAGACGGACGAAACAGCCAGATCAAGTAAGTGGATTGAACAACTCATAATTGGTACGACGTTGTGGTAGCTGCAAAGGCTACAAAACGTCTTGAGATCCTACTAGGAATGTGTGTTTCAATAAGTTGTAATAAGGTCGGCGAAAAAACTTCCCATCTTTATTAGCTTAAAGAGGAAAATTACACCCAACCCATTTCATGCCTTTTTTCAAGTGTGGGCAAATCAATGAGCTTCAATCTATTATTGCACGATGGAAGAGATAGGACAGGATACCATCCCAAACCTTGCAAGACAAACATCAAGAAGTCCCGTTGAACAGACTCCAAGAAATCAAGATGGCATCTATAACTATGAAGATAAACTACCGACGAGTATTCAAGAGTTGGTCTAACTAAAGAAGTATACAAGCACTTCGTGACGTATGGGTCTTTAAATTCTTCAGACTTCTTTAGACATCTGTTTATAAACCCTAAAAGGGATCCAGCTTTATCCACTGACACTTCGATATGACTTNGCCGACAGAAAAAACAGATTCGGTCAATGTTAAGGTTTTTATATCTTAAACCACTTGTGGTATAGGGTATGTTAGCTTAGTGCCGACGTATGGAACACACGGAAATGATTCTGATGTCTGTCTCTCCCTCTGATGTTTGTCCATGTAAATTTTCATTCAAGTTAGAGGTCGCAATTTTCGAAATATTTTGCTAAAAGTTGGTACACTGACATGTTTTGAGCCACGGACGGACGAAAACGAAAATGGTTTAGATCGGTCCACTTTTTCGATCACTGCCCATGTAGCGCCCTATTCTGAAAAGTCGTAATATTGCAAATTTTCCAAATTTCTACGAAAACTTTTGTTTAGCTGTGGGAATTTTTTGAATTCTCTCTCTCTCTCTCTCTCTCTCTCTTATAACCGTTCGTATGGAAACTGAATCTTTATATGATTAAAATATCGAATTTTCAATATTTCGTGTTGAAAATTGGCTCGCAATAGCAAATTGATAAAGATATCAACCTTCCCGAATTTGGACCACATAGGTGTATTTTTTGAATACCACCGCATATGAGGATTCTGATGAACTCTAAATCCCTATATATGCCAAAAAGGGCTGATTGTTAATTTTTTTTGTGATGAAAGTTTGTTCTTGACGATAATTAAATGAAAAAACGAAGTGGATCTAATTTCAACCACGCTCTATATAAAATACCTCATGAGTAGTAAGCCCTTCGGAAAATTCTTTTATACGCATGCAACAAATAAAGTGCACCACAGTCAAAGACCAAAGAATTGAGGACGATATAGAGTTTTTGCCTAAATCGATTTTTCTTTTTCAAATCTCAGAGAGGAATTTAAATTTTCACATTAATCTCGCGCGCTTTTTGCAATTATAACGATGACGTATTGCGCTGTTATTGAGTTCCTTCGGCATTTATGTTTCACATGTATCGAGTAATGGCCACACCGTTTGATCAAACTCGCCAATGTAGTTTTGTCATATATTGTAACATTATGGTATAATGTTGGCCAAGCAGGCTGTGCGTGTGCATATATGCAGTTCAAGTGCAGTTCAAGTCATCTCTCCATCTAGTGAATGTGTGAAGCAAAAATCTTAAGAGTTTTCAAACAGAGAGCCGGAACTTATAGAGAGAGTGATGTTTTACAGATTGGAAAACTGTATCATACTTTGCTGTGTAGTTGCATATCGCATGTTTGTCGATCGTTTTTCAACTAAGGTTGGGCCTTCACAAACCGACATATACGTACGTATATGCTTCTATAGCAGACTGTTGTGTATGTGTATATATATATATATATATATATATATATATATATATATATATATATATGTATGTGTGTGTGTGTGTGTGTGTGTTATATGCTCCTATAGTAGGCTATTGTGTATGTATGCGTGCGTGTTTTTCGAGATAGAAAACCCTCGACTAGGAGCAATGCGAGACTTTAACCCGCTAAAAATCATCTACACTTCCATCCCCGACTCTGTGGCACGACCGTTTTAGTATACCTTTATAGGGAGTGTTGCCATTTAGGCACTACTTAAAAGCCTCCGTTGACGCTTCTTATTTTTTTGGTTTCTCATTATGTTTGTGGCGAACGCTCCTAGCGTCTCCCATATTTTCAGATTGTGCAACATATCTGTCACGGGGTTGTTGGCGAGAAGAAACCCTCCGATTTTGGTCTATAGCCTCTGTCTTTCATTATGGAATTTCAGACAGACATAGAGCACATGTTCAGCGTCTTCGAGGCACTTACAAAAATTACAAAATGGGTCCTGCAAGTCGATTGGTATCATACCAGCGATAACCAATCCTGCATCTTCCGACACCGTGCGATATGCGGTGCAGACCCTTACAGCACCGAGCCGGTATGTTGTTTGGATGCCTCTTATATATGACGGAATATCGAGAGCCTTTTTCCAAAGGAAAGAGTTGTACCAAACAATTTCCAATTCAATTTTCAGCGGTCTTGCGTAGGGTCCCGCATGCGCGGTAATAAGTGCGCCAACGTCTTTGCTGCTTCCGCTGTCTTCTCACGTTATATGGACTTGTGCCGTTTATATGATAGTCTGCAGTTGATCACGACTCGTAAGTATTTTATTGCGTTTTGTGACTGTATCTCGAACTTTAATTGTAACATTTTCTAGCTTCTACCACTTCTTCCATCGTTATTGGCTGTAAAGGGTTCCTCTTTCTTCTACAACCAAATTGGAAATCCGACCAGCCGTTAGACCTCTCTAGCGATTTTTCTATGCGGTTTCTAATTAACTTCTCATACACTTTGCCTATCGTGTCCACCGGATAAATCGGTCGGTGCGCCGTTGGTTCATGCTGCAGCTTATTTGGCTTTGGCAGTAGCACGAGGGTTTGTTGCTTCCACTTTTCAGGGAAAAATTTCTTTCCCAAGCATGCATTGAATGTGTTCACAAACATCGCAGGCCTTCTTGTCTTTAATTTACTTTGCGGTGGCGACAATTCCCTCAGTCGCGGTGAATCTAATCTGTTCCCTTACCTATGCAAATGGCGAATATGCAGACATGGTTTTCTGTGCGAACGTGTCGGCTATTCCCTTTATAAATTCTGGACACATTGGTTGGTCTGAATGTGTAATCCTCGTCATAATGAATTCATTTGTCGGGGTCCAAGGATCCGCCTTTGACTCTTCAATTAAATTTTGGAAACAGTTTTTCCGTAATCGCTTTTTTAAATTGTCTACGCCTGTCTTTGTACTCCTCTTGATAGATGAGATAGGAACTAGTGTCCTCGATCTTTGGTATCATCTTCTCGCTCTGCTACATTGAGCTCTTAGTTCGTCAATCTCGTCGGGTCACCAGTACACTGGATCTTTCCGCTTATAAAAAGAACGTCTAGCCATTGATCCATCGCAAGCTATTATAGTTCGCCTCATAACTTCTGCAACGAAGGTCTTTGCCGAGTTTCTTCTCCCTGTGTGTGTGTGTGTGTGTGTGTGTGTGTGTGTGAGTGAGTGAGTGTTCGGTTTCAGTAATATCGTTGACGCATTAAGAAAGTTGCTATTGTGTTTCTTTTCTCGGCTTAATGGTTGATCTTCACTTATAAACGCAATAGTGATAATAATGATGTTGCTGATGATAATGATCGTACATGTTTGTAAATATAAATTTTTGTTGCTGTTATTGTTGCTGTTGTTGTTGTTGTTGTTGTTGCTGTTGCTGTTGTCGCTGCCGCTGGTTGCAGGTTTAGTCAGGAGAAAGTGTTCAGGTTGATGTTCTGGCGCTCATAAAGAATAAATTTTAAAATAAAATGTTTTGAACAATATTTCCTGTTTGAATATTTATATAAACGTATATAGCTATGCAGACATTTACATACACATGTACGCATATGCACATGCATGCGAACGCATTTAGACCATAATTTTTTGAATGTACGATGTAAGTGCGTGAGATTATGTCCGTCTTTGCGTGTGTGCGTTTGGAATTTTTGTAATCAGATAAGTTGTCGATTTTTTATGCTTATTTTCTTCTTAACCGCGCGTTCGCAGTCTTCGTGAAAGTAGCATTTTGATGAGGACGTTTTTGGCGATTGTTATAGAGTAATGCAATTTTAAATTATAATAACGTTTGCCTTGTCTTGGAAGTTCAGTATTGTTTTAAGAACTGAGCGGTCGAGCGATCATATCATAACAACTCTGTTTTTGATATTCTTATTATATATATATAGAAAGACTAGTTCGATATTTTTATCTCGTTTACCTAAACTATTGAAGAGCGTAAATAAAATACTTTTATAATTTATAATCGCAAAGTTTCTCGTTGGTCAGTCCAGTTATTCAACTGCTTGTTGCCCGAATTCTCAACGCAACAAAATGCCTATGGCTTGAATTGGAGCAATAAACTTTGAGAATAAGCGCAAATTATTTATAAAGCACGCCTATAAAGCTTAAAATATCACTACAGCTTCATAAATAAGAGAGGAGAGCTTATCGCAGTACGAGTCTCGATATTTTTACATTTTTTTATTATTTTTCCTTTAATATTCTCCTGAGAAATAATCGTTCAATTTGGAATATTGAAATGATTTGCAAATCGCATGTTGTTTTTCCACACACCTCGTAAATTGCGTCTTTGCAAATTATTGTAGCGTCGTTGGTTCTGCTACGCCAGATTTAAATTGTTTGACACGATTTCCGAAGCTTTGCATAGTTCATGAAAGACGTGGGCGCGCACTTTTCGATAGGGAACCAGCATCCGTAGTAACTTCGTTATAGAGTGTTGATGGCAGGCTACGTTCTCTTCTTTGGAATGTTTTTTCGAAGCGTTTCGCGGAGTTAAAGTTGGGTTCAAGTGTAGGATAAGCAACTTCGGAAGCGTTAGGAACTCTATTCGAGTTGCTGCACCGTACTATTTGGCTGAACGCTCCAATAACAGTGTATTGACGCGGCTGGATGTTTGGCGTTGGTGTGCCTAGCCATTTAGCAGTAAAAGTGAAGGATTCATTTGGCCATCAGACGAGTTCCGATGTACCTAATGTAAGAATAAACGAATAAGGAAAGTTTACAGTTATGATAGATAGACCTATAGTTTATTATACCGATCGGTTCAAAATTATTTCCTGAATCGTTTTAACCATTTGCATCCACCTTTCCGTCTTTCCGCCTCTCCGTGGCAATTTTGCAAAAACATCGGAAGTTCTTGCAAAAGCGGTCAAAAGAGACGTCCGATATAAGCTGTAAAACCCTCTGTTCTCCGGGTTTTGTGCTCACTACTCCTGAACTAAGACGGATGCAGCAATTAAAATTTCTACTTTGCATTAAAATTAAAGGAAAGCCATCAGCCACGTCCACTGGCATATCGGAATTCCGTTTCTCCTTTGGGTATAAAAGATTCGGTCGTAGGCAAATATAATTCTCTTGCCCATTATATGCTACACCGCTAGCGGTGCAAGGGTATATTAAGAGGAAGAACTCGTGATAGATTCATCCTTTATTATCTATGTCTAATATATGTCTATATCTATGTCTAGCTAACTTGTCTGGCCGTTTTGTTTTCTTTTGTGAAACGTTAAGGCCGTAATTTTTGGACCAAGGGTGAGTACTGTTAAAAATTGTTCGTATCGGACTACTTTTTCGACTATTTCTCCTATAACGCTTTATTTTGAAAAGTCGTTCTTTCAAGAACTGCATTAGGCGAAGCGGTGTAGGGTGTACAGTATTTTATTTGTTTTTATTACTTATAAAGTACCGTAAGCTTTGTTAGTTGCATAATTGCAATTATAGGACTGATCCGCCTGAATTGCCTCTGATTACCGATAGTTCATAGCTTATATGATCGAATCAAAAGTTCATAGTAACTGTGATGAAAATTGCTATGGAAAGATTTTCGAAAATATTCGAACTAATCGAGATGTCGCAACTCCATAATCGACTTGAAATCCTGCCCATATCTATAACTATATATATAGTTTTTGAAAATCTTAGTAAATGTTTTTCGGAATGGATGTCATCTTCGATCCTATCTTTCACAATGATATTTAATGTTGTAATGTATGTAACATATAAAGTGCACATAATGTTATATGTGAGAATCTAAGATCAACTATAATTACTTTACGTTCGTAATCGATGAATCGATCAATCAATCAAACAATTCAAGTTTCAAAAATGCTGGCCACCTTAGATGTATTAAAAGGTAAATTTGTTTTATGATTAGCATTCCAGACACTTTACATGCATATGCAGAAATTTTAGAAATTCATCTAAATCATTGAAAAATCTGTATTAAATTTTCTATTATCGCGTTTGTCTTTCAACCTCAGCTTCTTTCATTTATTTTTATTGTACATTGTCGGAAAGTTTCTATTGTTTTTTGATTGTTATTTTCTGTTCAGTTCGAAAGTGAAATTACTATCGTGCGATGCTTATTTACACACATCAAAGATTGCTTCTTCTCGTAAGTTCGTTCGTTTGTGTTTCTGCATAATTTCAAACACTAATACGTGAGCTAAATGTGTTAAACGTTATGTAAATAACCTATGTTTTGGGTCTGTTTACACGCAACCACCATTCAACTAGGTAAAGAATAGAAAGCGATCTATCTATACGTACGCAAGCCGACCGACATACATGAAAAAAGTGAAATTGGAAAATTAAAAACTAAAAACTAAAAACTAAAAACTAAAAATCAGTTATCAGTTACATACCAAGAAAGTTATGATTCGCTTCACAGACAAATTAAACTTTTCGTATTGCGAATATTAATATAAAAAAAATAAAATAAAATATATAACAAAAATAAAAATAAATGTAGTTATAAATTAATAAATAAAAACTAAAACAAGCACAATAAAAAACAAAAAATAACAATCACGTTAGATTCGAAATTAATTTGCCGAATGCATCTTCAGGCTTACTTAAGTAAATATTGCCTTTAGCTTTTAGCTGTCGTTCCTAGTTAATGATGATTATGGTATTTTTTCTCAAATTTTGCTCACTCACGCAACGTGCACTGCATAGCACAAGCACAACATAATTGCTAATGTAAACGACGCATAAGCAATATACGAATGAAGTCAAGATAATGCCAAGATGATACCAAGATAGATAGATAGATAGATAGATCGATCTTTTCATTTAAATCGCCC
Source organism: Glossina austeni (assembly GCA_000688735.1). Lineage (NCBI taxonomy): Eukaryota > Metazoa > Arthropoda > Insecta > Diptera > Glossinidae > Glossina > Glossina austeni. The sequence goes on along the minus strand of KK502469.1, from coordinate 904,077 downwards.
GAATTCCTGACAGAGACTGACAGCATCCCAACTGCCATCGGCATTACTTTTACCATTTAATGAGAGATACTTGCCTACTTTCATCTAAGAAAATAGTGCATCCCGATAGTGCAGTCAGATCGATCAGTTTTTGAGCATTCCTGTGAGATGTTAGTCGAACGAGTCCGAAGCCAACGGAATAGGGACGTTTCTGAAATAAGACGAACTAAACTTCCAAGTGAAATAGTCTCGTAGATGCGATGCAGTATAAGAAGGTGCTAATGTATTCCATGTTGGCTTCTTTGGTCAGGCATCAGTCCATCACAATAGTTGAAGCAAGCTTCTCTTCTCTTCCTACTACTTTCTGATCACAGTAGTACACGTTTTTTAATTGTTGACATGAACGTGTATCAACTAACTGCAGACAACCTGTCAGATCGAAATTGTTTGGCAACTTCATGCCTGTCAATTGTCTATTGAATGTATTTACAGGTTTTACAAATTCAATTATTTAGAGAGAGAGAGAGAGAGAGAGAGAGAGAGAGGAGGGCGTGAAAATGCTTACGATACAAGCCCTTACTTATGAGCCCTTCAATCGCGAGTGAGTAATGTCTTCAATGTGACATTAAGCATATCCTCGTGCAATGTTGCTTTTTAAATAATTATCTTCCACATTACGCAATAAGTGTCCAGTCTAACTTAATGGTTTTTTTTTTTGTTTTTTGGAAATTTCGATATTTAAACGCACTTATAATGCTGCATAATATTCACTATTGATTCTTTTCAAGATGAAAATACGGACTGACATTAACATTCCCAGGAGACTTTTGCCTTTTCGGTCGGCTTGGATGGCTTTCTGCCTATCGCTGTCGACTCGGCTGATTGCCGATTTTGCTCTGGAGTGTAGTGATGATTCCATATTTCATCCATTGTCGCATCCATATCGCATGAAGTATCCTTTTTCCGATCGAAAGTAAGCAAATGCGGCGCTCCCTTCGAACTCATCTTTCTGATGGATAAATGTTCATGTACAAGAACGGGATGGACTGGCTTTTTATATCTTTAGAATTTTAACTATCTTAAGCAACTTCACTTTTAGGTCATAGATGCCGAATACGTTATTCATATGACTTTGTTTGAAATTAGAAAACCACTTACAAATTTATTTTTTTGACGGTCAAGAGTCGTCGTAACGCCTTTCAAGCCAATACTGATTGTTATCGGTATTTTTTCTTATCAAAAGGCAAAGTTTTGATCAACAAAGGAAAGTCCGGTTTTTGCAATATTTTGAAAATAGAAAAAATAGCATCATTGCACCCACCATAGGGTCGAGAAATTTGGACATTTGTTTAGTACTATCGAGAAATCGTACGGGGCTGTCAACAGTTTTGCCATGAATATGTCAGATCGGAGACTTATTGAGTAATGTCTTATTCAAAATGCCCCGCTTCGTTACCTATGATGTCGATACTTACTTCTATTTATCACGAGCATAAAATCAAAGGGTTCTTGAAATCACAATTTCCCCCATTAATATGCATATTTTCGTACTATTTGTTGTACTCTTGTTTTCTGTGTACCCCCTTTTTTACTCTATCCGCAGTGTAATAACAACATTTCTTTTTTGTGTTTTTTATGCTGCATTCTATTCACAGAAATTAGTTCTGCGATTGTTATGCATAATGAAGAAAATCATTTGTAGGTTCGTGCAACAGTTACTTGTACTGTTGGAATCGTTTGTTGATTTGCATAAAAGTTCGCAGGAGTATAAAGCATACGAGGTGTGCTTAAAAGAAAAAGAAGATGATATTTGAAATCTCGTATGTACAAACGTACGTTCGATTCTCGATTTTCCTTCCTTTTTCTGTTTGTTATGTTGGTACACATGTTTCCAACATATTTGGACATTATCATCTATTTTGAATTGTGAGCTTGTTTCGGACAGATATGAAAGTCAGATGTGCTTTGGTATGCTTGGTGATTTTTTGCTATGGTTCAGTTATACTCGCGTTTGGCGAGCCTACTTTGGGCAGAAAAAAAAATGTATATAAGTGGTACGAGCTCTTCACAGACTGCCGACAGGCTGTGAAATCCCTGGCACGTCCACAAGCGATCAAAACGTTGAAACAGCGATGAAAATTGTTATGGAGACTCGAAACATTCGAAACATTATTGGTTGGTTCATGCCCATGCTGCGTGTGACAGCCATGTTTGTTTCGAAATTGCTAAATTTTTACCAAAAGAATCGTCGTATTTTTTGGACAAAAATAACCCCGTAATCACCGGATTTAGCCCACTGCGGCGTTTCCTTATTCCCAAAAGCTGAAAAGACCCATGAAAGGATGGAGTCTTGCCACGATTAAGGAGATAAAGACCGCATCGCTGAACGAGCTAATGATGATATTAAAAAGCGTAAATCAAAAGTCCTTCAAGGAATGAAAAAGCGCTGGCACAACTATACAATATTTGATGGGGAGAAAATAGATATTGACGAATAAATGAATATTTGTCGAGAAAAATAAAAAGTCAACGTTTTTCTTGAACACACCTCGTTCATATATATACACACATATATAGGCATAGACACAAAAGCATACCATTTTAAAGAAAAAAAAAAAAACTGATATTTTGAAATCTATTATATTGAAATCTTTTACAGAATTTACATACATATATACATACATACGTACATACATAGCTTTACATTTCATTTTCAACCTAAGAAGTCATAATTTTAATTTTTTTATAATCGTATGTACATAAATACTGAATGTGCCAGCTTTAGACATACAAAGGCGGCAGCGAGCAAATTAGTGCACATGTATAAGTGCAAGTATTACACGTTCGCATCGTACTCATAAATACCAAAGATGAAGTCGTACAGAAGAGCAAGCACAGAAGAAGTATGCATTCAGTTTAAACCGAATGTCTTTCGTTAGTCCTCGATATCACTTTAATTATATGCATATATCTTAAGCAAATTACACTTGCACTTAATTCCTTTCAAACTGGATGGAGGGATGAATGCATGGATGGATGAATTAATGGATGGATGGACGGATGGATAAATGGATGAATGGATGGATGGATGGATGGATGCATGGATGGATGGATTTGCTGTAGGAAAATAATTTCTTCGATCGTTAAAATGCTCGATTCCCATAACTACGATCGACTCCAATTGACTATCCGTTGGAATACGAGATCATATAAAAGAATTGATTGCTTTTTGCTTGATTGATGTGTTATCGTAGATGAACGCTCAGTCTTAGTTAATAAGAAATTTGAAGAGTTTATTCTTTTCTTTTTCGGGCCCAATATTTTCCACCATTTGAGGATTTATTTTGCATATTAAATTTATTTAATTTATTCATGAACTAATATTTGGTTCGCCTTTAGCATTAAGCTTTTGAACGTAACTATCAATTATCGTTTCAAATTTTCTGATCAATAGATGAATGGATATAGTTAGGTTTAAATTTTTGAATGCCTAATTCTAGTTGTTACACACGATGAGATGAAATGAACACATCCGTTTAGTAGTGAGCGAGAAAGGTGCGAGTATCTGCTTGAGAGCGTACTTTTCCAAGTAGTGAAAAAAAAAAATAAGAAAAAAAAAAGAAAAAAATTAAAATAAACAGAAATAGAGACACTAACAACAAGAGTCACAACAAATAAAAATATAAAAAAATAAAAAAAAAAACTTTGTAACATTGAATCAACTATGTTTTATGTATTTTCTTTTCAACTATTTGGGTCGACTCTCACAATTCATTATTAGTTTATTTTTCATTACATTGACACTCCATCAAACACAAGCCAGCAAAGTCCGGATAGGCTGGCACAAGTACGTGCACACTCATATAATCACACACTCAATATCTATTCCGTATATATGTATATAAAGAAAAAAGTAAAAGAAAAAAACAAAAAAAAAACGAAGAAAGAAAACTACCCAAAAACAAACATTATTATAACGACGCGGTAACAATTGACATAAACTATGAGTACATGTGTGTATAGCGAAGCTGTTGTTACTATTAGTGAGTAGTTTGTCGTATAGTCATGAAACAACATTATTACTACCATCTGCAATAGATAACATTTACGCATATATATATATATATATATAAATATGTATATATGTATATATAAGTAAATAAGATCCCTTGATTTTAACTTTTCTCTCTCACACACACACATACACGCACACACACACACACACACACACACACACACACACTTCGAAACTTGTAAGAAAGCAATGTTATGTAAAGAAAGTTTCCTCAATACATGACATTTCTCATTATCGCTTTACAATGTACTCTTACTAGAAACGAGACAGAAAGTCTGTGTTAATAGCGGTGGATCTATATACAACATGTAACTTTGCTCTGGATCAGGGTATGACATTTAAACAAATACGCTTAATATGCGTTTCTTGTTACCCCATCACAGTCTTGTACAAACTCAGACGTAAACGACGCCATATAATGATTCGATTCATGTCTGAGTTCACCGTTCACATGGAAAGTGAATAAATGATTTAAGAGGAAAGCAAGGATTAATTATTAATTAATACCGCACCTTCTTCATATATCTACCTTTCACTATATACCCCTATATAGAATTTATAGAAAATTTCTTACTTTACCAAAGGCCCTCAAATAAACTGATGTAGCCAAGCTATGCTTGAGCCTTCATAGCACTACAAATAGGAGAAGAGCTTGAAATTTATCGTCTTACTATTACAACTTAGAGAGATGGCAGCACACCTTTAAAATAATGCGGGGTTTCAGTTATCATTATTATTATTATTATTATTATTATTATTTTCTAAAATCCGTTACTTATCGATTTTATAATATAAGGCTAACTTTGATAATTTTAATCTTTCTCTATATAAAATGACAGTTTTCAGTTCAGTATTAATGAGTTATTCAGTGGAACCCTGAAAATTGCATTTTCGCCATTGATTGCATTTTACTATTAAATATTTTTACGAGATTATGATGATGCCGCTCTTTCATAAAGGTGGCGACTTTGATGTTGAGTGACAGGGAACAATCTCGACAATCAAAAAAGTTCGAAGACAATGAAATGCCAGGCTTATTGGGCGAAAATCCAGCTCAACAGCTGCCAGCGAACAACTTAGCAATTGATGAATCGATTCTTTCTAGACGTTTAGGGAAATTACTTAACGTACGAATTGACTAAAATGCCTTATCGCACAGTTCCAACATTGCGATTTCTGGCGGGTTTTCTGTGGCGGATTATGACTGACGATGCAAAGTGGATCTACTATGACCATCTTAAGTGCAAAAACTCATGGGTTAGTCCAGGAAACCCATCCACATCGATGCCGAGGCGAAATTTTCATGGTCATAAGGATTTTGCTGCGCATATAGTGGGAGCAGCATGGTACAATGTATTCCGAGTTACTGAAACCGAATCGAACTGTTATTGCAGATACGTGCCGATGTAAATTGAACCGATTGAACGATATATTGTTGCAAAAAAGACCAGCAATAGCGGTTAAAAGACGTAAAGTCATCTTCTTGCTCGGCCCAAGGATACACTGTCGCAGCTTCCAGCGTACTCATCAGACATAGTGTCTTCTGACTCACGGCTTGGCTGGCATACCGTTTCGAAGTACGAAAATCTGTCGATGATTGGATCGCTGCCATACGATATCGCCACGTTGCAAGAACGATGGAAAGGAGTTGTAGAAAATGATGGAAAATATTTTGCTTAATATATATCGCGCCAAATTTTCTTACATAATATACATAAATACATATACATATATATATATATATATATATATATGGTATATAAACTTGACAGTTTTATATAAGCATTTTGGCTCGTTTCCTGGACATGATGAATTTCTCTTGCAATGGACTGTTTTGAAAAATTCAGAACTTGTAATGCAAGGTCATGTATACTTAGTCAGCTCATCCTGTCAAGCAACGATATAATTATTTATACTTATTTATATCGCATAAATCCGAAATGAATTTTTTTTTTTGCCAAAACTTTTACTAAGAAACCCATTTAATCCATGAATAATTACCTAAGAGGAGCAATCAAATCAAAGAAATATATTTCGTATACCGTGTCCTAACAATTGTTTGTTCAATCGTATCATGAAACATTGTTCATCTGTAGCTCACCGCTCAATACGTCATCATTCATAGAGTAATAAATAAGTGGAACAATTATAATTAATTATTGCAGATTTCCCTCTTTTCAATACAAGCTAATGATAGTTGTTGGAAATGCAGTCAACATCGAATGTCGATAATCAAATGTACAATAACGATAACTTTTCATTTCCTAGACATATTAGGCTCTCTAGATAGATGTGCTTTCATTAAAGGAAAGACCAAAAGTGAAAAATATTTAAAATTTTTCATTTAACGTATGATGATTATATTCATAGATCATCGAGAGGTGGATTATCTTTTACCCTTACCTTCCTTATATCGTATGTAATGTCATAAAATTCTGACCCGATTTAGTCAAGCTGGGCTCATCATACATTTTCGAAATTTTAAATGAATTACTACGGGATTTGATTTAGAATAGAATCAAAAAAAATGAAATTTTGATTGCTTATAATTTGATGAGGGCGGGGTGCGGACTTTTTTCATTTTCATTTCGAAAATTTCATCTTTCTATCTTTCACGATAATGAGTAATATAAATAATGAGCAAAAATCTAGAAATTTTTGCTCACAGCAACAAAGGTGGTTTCAGCTTATACTTTACTGTGAGAGTACCCTTTAACCCACTTGGCCCATTTTCAATAGCAACCTATATGCGAACATTTTCCTTGTATGTGTAAAATTCGAAGTCGGTAACTAATTTTTTCTGAGTACTGGAACGCCAACAATATGCATTCATCCTTGCGCATACTACATACAGACGGACAGATATGGCTACATCGATTTACATTGAGTCACTGATCAAGAATATAAAAACTTTATTGAGTCTATGAAGATTCCTTTTGGTTGTTGCAAACATTATGGCAAAATGAGTGCACGCCTATCCTTCGGCGATGAGTATAATAAATTGTATAGTATATAAGGACATCCATTTTGTAGTTCCCAGAGTAAATATAAATAGGATCCAACTCGGATTGAGATTTTGAACAGAATTTCTTTCGCATATATTGCTACCATGCCATTATTTGCGGAACGCAATGCAGACGTAGCTGTACAGCGTACAGAGATTGCCAGAACTTCGTAGGATGAAAGGATGAAGTGAAGGATGAAAAGATAAAGTTCATATTGGGTTATATGAGACATGGTTTGTATATAAGAATTTATTGCATTTTTGATGTAAAAAAACCCACATAATGGTCCTAAACGACTTTTACGTGTGCAGAAATAAGTTTTGGTTGTGGTTTATGGACTGAAACTTCATGCGTTTTGAATATGAAAATGGCATTGCAGTTAGCCTCAAGTAGAGGCAGTTAGCCTGTAGCAGACCTTTACCTAAACATGTTTACTGGTTTTTTATGGCAAAACTTAGACAATTTCGAATTGAATAATCCGTGCTCTCAACAAGCTGATGTAACATGCTGTACATTCATAGATCCAATCAATTTATTGGGAGAAAAGTTCAATGATTGTGTAATGTCCGAAAATGCCTATGTGAGTTTGTCCCAAAAATTATGCGAAATAATTCTAATGCGAACTTTACTTTAGGGTTACCATCATCTCACCGATGACCTAAAGATCCGCTAAAGATGACAACAATTTTAGAAGCCTCGAGGAGGTCATTATTAAATAAAATTTTAAATAAAAAAAAATCCGCATTAATATCTCTTAAGTCACTCTCTCCCTACTCTCTCTCTCTCTTTCTCTCTCTAAGACTCTATATAAGTTACTATATCTGTTATATACTGTATTTGTTCGGGAAAGACTTCCATATCAAAAAATTTGTCTCCTTTGGTGAATAGTCTTAAAAAACCAAATATCCTTTCGCCATTGAGTTCAAACATTTAATCATAAATACATGTGCGTAGTGATAGGCACACAGCTGTAAGAATAAAATATGTTTTATCACTTGCTTGAAACTAGTGTGTGTTTTATGAGGAAAACAAAGAGCTTCATTCAAAATATGATCCATTAATATTTTGCTTATTGTGCTATTGTTCGACGTAGCTAAGCTTTAGCTAAAACTTGAAAACGAATTCAAAGTTCTACGCATGATTTCGAAGACGCATTACAGAGATAGACAGACTGAAGAATTCACCGAAAACCGATATTATAAAAATCCACTCGCCTTTAATATACAGAGTACATACACACACACACACATATATATATATATATATATATATATGCATATATCTGTGGGTATAAGAAACATATTTGATATTTTATACCCCCTATAGTGAATATATTCGAATGCGAGTATAATATAAATGCAAAATGCATCATCATCATTAACAGACTAAACAAACATTAGTGTCAGATCTGTTAATTAAATTTCTTACTGATTCAAATTTCACCTGTTCGTTGAATGTAGACGAGCAAATAAAGTGCCATATTTAATGGTGTTTACCGCAACACATTATATATATATATATATATATATATATATATATATATAATATAAGCGACGCCTATGCGAGTTGCTTGAAAAATATCTTTAAGTAAACAGTTTATTTTCTTTCTTTGCAAAAATTATGAATAAAGGAATTCCCATCTATTTGAATGTGCAAAGTGATGATACAGTTATCAGTAAAATTAGTTTAATAGTTTCGCAGTTGTTGTTATTGTAATATTAACGATCATCTATTTCATGCATTTCGAAACTTTTCTTACATTTAATTTTTTATAATTTGTAATGGTATTCGATACGTTTTATCCTTTCAAAAGAAAAAAAAAAGCTGAAAGTGATTCGTGGTTCGTTTTGAATTTTGTCTAAAATTCGTTAACACAATTATTAATATAACGACTTTTGAAAATAAGGCGCTGTTTCGCCGGTCCGATCCGAAACATTGTCAATAGCTTTCGTCCCTGAACCAAAATACGTCGTACGTTACTAAAAATATTAAACGGACAGACAGAGACAGAGATTAGATGGATCTATCTCAACACCTTCTGGGTGCTTTATATATCCGTACGTACCTAACATACCTTTGTATCACAAGACTGTAGACTGTAGACTGATAGATTGGCTGTATAGACTGTATAGAGTGGAGCAAGAGAGAAATTGTATATGGCTGGAGCTGAGTTTACCCGAAGTTATTATTAGTGTGTACTTAAGGGGGAAAAGTTTTCAACAAACTGCGCTTACTGTGTCGTGCATTTCATTGCGATTTTAAAAAATTAAGCGAAACTTCCATCTACTCTGAATGGAGGAAAAAAAACCATCAAAAATCAATCATATGATATATGAAGGATTATAGCTAAAACTTAGGCGATTGCACTCGATACCCATTGGCGAGTATTTAACTTTCTTCGAATATAGTAAGGCGGTGCATTAAGAATTCTTTCCGACAGGTCCAAGCCATCGAAAAGAAATCTTACATATGCGCTGTGCGTCATTGGGCTGAATGTATTCGTTACACTTATAAATAGATATGTTTTCGATCTTTCGGTCGTCACAATAATACACAATCTCGCCACCACAATTGTCTTTCCGACATCGTTTCGTCAGAAATTCACCTCACATCATTCTGCAATCATTACGACTTAAGGGCATCAAATTTCGCATTTACATGCGTACATATTACTCCAATATTTCGAATTTCTTGTTTTTGTTCTTTCTTCCTCGATAGTTCGAGTAGTTAAGTTTTCATTGACAATAAATGCTTACTCTTAGGTATTGAAACTTTGATCACATACTTGTTACAGTTTTTCAGACTTTAGTTCAGTTATAAATCGCAAATTTGTCTTTTCTAAGGTCTTATTTTTTGAAACGAGCACAAATGCCATTTACAATCGGTCAATAAGTATATGCATAGACGAGATATTTATTTGTCATTACAAGCTGGATACTGCAAAGTTTTGGTTAATACTTGACAGTCATGTTCAAATTTCAAGGGTAAATATTCTTTACCAGACTAGAAAACGCAACATCCACGCCAGTAAATCTGAAAGCACTCTAATATCTTCTCTAATCTATGTTTAGACATGTCTGTCCGTCCGCTTAATCTTACGTTTACAGTCATTTAACAATCAAGATATCCACAGTAAGCGATATGCAATGAAATTAAATCTTCGCAAGTGAATCTAAAATCAATCAAATCAGCAAATCTGATGCTCTCACCATTAACAAAGTTCCCATGTGGCCAGGGACAGAAAATATGCCACGTTTCTCTCTCAGCTTTTTCGATCGTACATGTTTCAATAATCGAGATTAACGGCTTCAAGAACATATTTCAAGGTCAAATCGCTACCTAAAAAAGAAGCTAAATTTTGGCAAAAATTGGTTAAGTCACAGGGTCAGAAGTACACTTACATTGTATTATACGAACATACACATGTAGTACTGTGATTAAAAAATTGTAATAAAATAGTTCAAATCTCAAAGACTTACACGAACTGACAGTTTTTTTTTATACCCATCACTGGAAGATGGGGGTATGCTCATTTTGTTTTTCCCCAAAAGGAAACTTCAGAGACCCAGAGAATATATTTTCTCGATCAGAGTGATATTCTGACTTAATTTAGGCATGTCTGTCCGTCGGTGTATCTGTGTGGTGTGCTTTTTGCACGCAGCTTGGTATTGAAAATGGGCCAAATCGATCGGAACAGCAGCGCGGAGCAATGGAATGTAAATTGAACGCAACTCCGTTTTTTTTTAACAAAAATTTTTGTATTTTTGCTCGTTACTCGGAAATTATAAAAGTTAGAAAAGTGAAATTTTCCATATTTACTTTGCGAAGTACTTTATTCTTTACATGCCATGTCCACACAAAGTAGGCTTTTTCCACCTTATTTCAGATTTTGTTACGAAAATTGTTAACTTTGAAGAAAAAAGAAGGGCAAGGACAAGAGTATAAACCATTGAGAAGATAAATATAAGCGCAACCAATGTAGTAACGGCAAGAAACTTAACATAAACTCTGCGTTTTGCGTTAAAGCTTCAAATAGTGTAATTAGCGAAAATCCTTAAACGTTCATTACTCGTTAAGGTGGGAAGTGTTCGCTTCGCAATTAAGATTTACTTTCGCATTTCTAAATGTTTACACGATATTCGATACATTTACGTGTATTAATATTTAACCATTCTTAAAATGCACTAACTTAAGTCGAACTGAAATGAACCGCATTTAACGCAGCCTGTCATGCTTTCATTGCCGTAAGTATCAAATATAAAATAATTTATAACCAGCCTTGGCCATCTACAGACTAATAACTTGTTTCGTATTATACTTTTCTAACAGATTAAAATATGTCACTAATAACACGTCATTCATAGATACATATATATATATATATATATATATATATATATATATATATATATATATATATATATATATATATATATATATTCAATATATATACCCTTGAATATATATATATATAAGAGTGAAAAAGAGACTAAACTCCAATTTCATTTTAATGAAATGTATCGTCTTCAGTTTTATTGCAGACTTTATTGTTGAATGGCAAAAACAAAAAAACAAGAAAAAAAAAAAAAAGGAAAACTGAAACAAAAATATGTCTATAAATTATCGGTAGACAAGAGAGTGAGTCTGGTGTCCGTAAAATGCCAGAATTCAACGCAGCATAGAACACACATACAATATTAAAGTATTTACATATGTGTAGCCATTGGCATCTTTGGCCTTATTAACATTGCGTTCGCCGTTGCAATTTCGCGCCATTTGAATTATACTATATGTAGAGATTATATTGCACACTAACAACATATTGATCTTGTAGTCAGCCGCATAGCCCAGACCGTGTAGTGACGTTGCACATAATATACTAAATTAAATCAAGCAACTCGAGCCAATAGTCTCGGAAATTGTTGTCGTCATCATCATCGTCATCAACATGATCAGCATCAACGTCATTATTATCATTAACATTTTGGCTGAGTGTGGTGAAAGTAACTTTATACCTTATAACTGCACAATCAGATACTTTTAATATAATAATAATACCCGGTGACCAAAAGTAAACATCAAGCAATGCAGCTGCGGCAACAGATTCCATATTAGACGATTACTTGGTACGTTGTCATACAACGCGCAAATGCGGATGTTGCTTTACAACTACTGCTCTCCGCATGTATAATGCGTTTATTTGGAAATCAAAAAAAAAAAAAAAACTCCGCTTTCAAATGAAATCTTTTGCTCCTTAGTTATCTCTTTCGATCAAAATTTTTACCCGCTACTGAATATATTTACCGCTAATGGTCAAAGCTAATGACACAGGGATAGTATGTGACATTCGGTAATATACGACTTTATTTTATACAATCTTTTTTTTCTTTTTTTTTTTTTTCGTCTAAATTACTTTTTGGTAATAAAATTTTTTATTTCTTATTTTTTATTTTTTATTATTTATTTTTTAACATATTAATCCATACCGTCTATGCATGTGCACCTGTACAGAAAAGAAATATGCGTACCAAAGATAATCAATTAACACATCTTTATATAGATCATCGGCAAAATTATTCGCTATGAAAGTGAAGGGAAAGTGTCGAAATGATGTTTTACTTGCTCTTCAAAAATCTTTTGTATGCCAATCATAATAAATCTTTAATTTCCTATATTTATCGCATAGAGTGCATGAATTGTTTTCAATAAACACTCTTGTAATGTGTAAGAATATGCGCCTTTTAGATGCTCCTATACTAAGTCCATGTGTAAGCTATTTTTTAATTAGCGGGAATAGCGGAGTCAATCCATTTTGTCATCGTTAATCTCCTTCTCAATTCGTTTGTGTGGGACTCTGTGTGAAATTGCAGCTACAATAGCCGCACTTTGCATAGAAGAACAAGCTGTGAGTCCCTCTTTCGGATAACAGGAAAGAAAAAATATTATATATGAACTCTTCCTTGAAAGTTGAGATATTAAAAACTCCGCAATACTAAGAAATTGATGGAAATCAAAAGAGTCGGTTGGTTTTAGATAAATATATATAGATGTATGTATGTATATATGTATATATAAAACAATAAATTGGACTACAAATTCAGAATGATGACGTGCTTATTGAACTATATATATATATATATATATATATATATATATATATAAAATTATAATATATATACAAAAAAAGCGAGAGATTTTTATGCGTAAATTATCTCGTTTCGATGAGTACAAGTAGTTGGTTGGTTAGTCAGCAGTTAACCTGAAAAAATTCCTCAGTATTGCAATAATGAGTGAAACAATTAATTAAGCAGTCAAATGATCAAATGGCAAGTTTCACTATAGTCTTAACACAACATACCCTTACACGCAAGTGAAATTTATAATCCGGCAAATTGAAAAAATATTATTATTTGTGTGTTGCTCACAAAACTTACTGCATACATCTGCACATACCCTCCGTACATTTGCCCATCAAATATCGAATAACCGAAAAGTTGAATTTATTATTTTGCAAAGAGTTCATGTAATTGATGAAAATCAATTCAATTGATGGATTTAAATTTGAACTGAACAATTGATCTTTGCCAAGTTGAAAGCAAAACTATCACTCATTCATACCCTCAGTCAGACAGTCAGTCACTTGGCTTGGCTGGCCACTCAACTGATCACCGTTGCCAGTTTTTTTTTTTTTTTCATTCATGCAACTCGTTCGTTGTGCGCACATGAACAAAAGA
>KK502469.1:831152-879695 GCA_000688735.1 Glossina austeni | reverse complement strand
AAAGCGGACGAAAATCAAAATTATTTTTTAAAAAAAAAAAAAAAAAAAAAATTTAGAAATTTATTTAACAAAAAAAAAAAAAGCGGACGAAAATCAAAATTATTTTTTAAAAAAAAAAAAAAAAAAAAAATTTAGAAATTTATTTAACAAAAAAAAAAAAACCGGACGAAAATCGAAATTATTTTATCAAATAAAGTAAAAACAACAACCGCTTAACTAAAATTCCAAGGAAAAAAAAAAATATATATATATATATATATATATGTAAATGTTAAAAAAAGCAAACTATTTGTGATTTTTCTTGAAACCGGATCTGAATTCAATGCATGCTTTGAAGCTTATTTAGTGCAACGTTTGTTGTTGTGGTTTCTCACTCTTCGGAACACTCCAATTGCAATTTTGCATATATTTCCCACAATCCTTACTCTCACCGTCACTGCTCTGTTGTTATTGCTGTTGGCGTTGGTGTTGGTGTTGGTGTTGGTGTTGGTGTTACTGTTGCTATTGCTATTGCTGTTGCTATTGCTGTTGCTATTGCTCCTCGTGTTCCAACTGCGAGTATCTGCTGGGAGTTTAATCTGTTTGGATCGTACATATATAAAACAAGGGCAACAGTTAGTTATTTAGTTATCTGTTGTATTTCAGGTGGGTGATTAAATAAATAAATATAATGCGTTATTATTATGCTATTGTCATGCTTTCACGTGGTGTTTTATAAACAAGTAACAAGTCCTTTTCGTTTGAAACACCTGCTTAGAATGCCAAAAGGGGAAAAACATGAAGGAAAAGAAAAAGGAAAAGAAAAAACACCGTTTTGGTTTCAAAAGAAAAGTAGAGAAAAGAATATGAATTTTACGTATGGAACCACGGTTTGTTAATTTTTCTAAGCAAGCGTGTCACTCTTAGTACCCCTTTCAGCCAGATATCCGGATAATTATCTTCATTATGTACTACGTATTATGTTTTTGTTCTTCTCTCTCCTATTTCATCGGTTAATAAATAATATTTTTGTGAATCCTGCTTTCCACTGCAACACACACACACACACACATGCATATGTAGATTTCAATCAATTGATGAAATCGAATAAAATAATAAAAAAAAACATTTCTAAAAACCAAAAATAATCAAATGTTGCATGTTATGCGATTTAGAAGAAAGAAAGTAAGAGTTAAATGTACCCGAAAATTCGATTCCATTTAATTCATTTCCTAGATTTTTTTCGCTCATTTTTGTCCACTAAGATTAGTTGATTAAGAATCAATCAACCGCGCTTATCGTTAGGTTCAATACTTTTTACATTATCTATTATTGTTTAACAAAATTCATTTCGTATTTCGTTTATTTATCTTTCACCCAATCGCTTATTTCCCTTTAAAAATACACAAATAACTCGAATCTTTGTACTATGCATAGTACTGTGTAAACATTGTTCCTTTCGTTTTTCCTTTTTGCAATAAGGAAGAAACTATGAATCCTTCGCTCTCTTTCTCTCTCTCTCTCTCTCTCTCTCTCTCTCTCTCTCTCTCTCACGTTGCCTTTAACTCGATTTCTCTTTCTCGTTGCAAACTGACTGAATGTAAATAATAAAAAATAAACAAAGATTTTTGAGTATGAAAACCATATCTCTGTCTGAATCTGTATTATAAAATTTAATATATAAGTGCAAATAAATGTCGTATTATGAATATTTATTGAGTTACATGTATGTGTGTCAAGTGGTAAAAGAAATAAAAACTAATTACTTTTGTCAAAATGAAATTAGCAACGAGCGATATTCATATTTATTTATGTTTGAAAAAATGTTGAATAAATTGAAAAATATCAGAACTAACAATAAAAAAGATATATATATATATATATATGCATTCTTCGATCATGCGCCCGGTGGAAGCGAAGGCTCCATTTCAAAGATTATGTAACATTTATTTACCGGTCGAGTATACACCTCCTAGTTTGCTCTCCTTTGATTTCTGATCATCATCCTCCTTACATATGTACAGAGAATATCCCGTTAAATAAAAAAAAAATTATATATATGTCTAGAACCTTCTGTCTACTCGTTTCCGAATGTATTCCCTTTCTCAAGACATTTATTACTACCATAATATTAAGAAATGCCATAAACAGTTAATGGTCTAATATTTTTGCATTCACTTGTTTTACGCTAACACTGAGCTCTGGTCATTAACGCATTGTTGTATTTGGCCGAATATTAATAAATATGCTGTCCGGCTTAGATGTGCTAGCTTTTCTCTCATTTCCTTCAATCGAAGGACATCCACGCAGCCGAGTAGATAAGATTGGTGAATGCAAAGTCGGTGTTTACGGAGTGAAATCTCAGTATGGTTATTACCATAGTGAGCGCTGTATCGGTAAAGGTATAGCAACCGACATTACCACAACCATCACATGCATAGCCGACATCCCGGGGATTGCAAATGGTTGTTGCAAGCGCATGAATACAACTTCGAAAATAAAATTGTGTTATCACATAGCTTTTCCTTTTCTGATTCCTTTTAGACATGTCCGTGTTTCAGCTAAATTAATATTCATGTTATGTTCAAATCTTTGGGTGATGGACACACAGACAGATGTATTTAGTTTTAGGAAGTGGCAACGTTTCTAAAAAATTTCATGTGATATCGATGCTCTGATGCTGTTTATGTTATTTTGAAAAGCAATAGAAAAATGGTAAGTTTTTCTATTGATTAAACATAATTGGCCCACGATGTGTCTTTGAGGCGTGTTTGAACTTTGAATTCGAATATTTCGATTATTTCAAATGGCTTTTCCAAAAAATATACGGCCTGCGTATAACATTTCATATTTGTATATACAAATCGATTTGTGTTATGAATGAAAACAATAACATTTTAATTATTCCCATGATTCTCAAAAGTGTCTCAGAGTCATCACGTGGCATGATTCGTTACAAAAATGCGTGTTCCGAATAGGGTTAAATATTGGCTTTTGATCGGTAAATAACACCCTTCAAAGAGATACGGCAACTCTTTTTCGTTGAACCGAGCCATTAGTCGGTAATTTGCTGATTTTAAATGTGGTCGTACGATGACGTTGTACGCAGTGAACGCCCAAGAGCTATGTTCTCTGGTTCCCGAGTTCTGAATATTAATATCGATAACCGAATTGATTGCCATTGAGATTGGGAGAATTATTATTTTGTCTGAAAATTTACACATGAGTTGTTGTTTTCCAAAAGCGAACAGCCAGGAGCATATGCATGCGATATGCATCGTGTCACATGTCGTTGAGCGCAATAGCAAAATTGCATAATCTGAAGTGTAAATTGTTGCTCCATGCGCCCTCTTTCCTAGATCTGATGAACGCCTATTATTGGTTTGGTTTTTAATCTAATAATGAAATCTCGCTGCTGATATTAAAACACATTTTGGAGGTTCTCTCCTGAACGTTCAAAATATTAGAGAAGTCTTGGACTGATTCCATCTTGAAGCAGACTGTGTTCATGAATAACGACCAATTTTTCAAATAAAAAAAATTGTTTTTTTCTCTTGACCTATATATATATATATATACATATAACATATTTATGTACAATCCGGGATCTCTAAGCGACTTGTAATTCTGAATTGCAAGATTTATAAATCCAACCTCGTTGATCGAATCTTTCCCATTTTCAATATAACTTGAATAATGATGTTGGAAAATGCTTTTCTCATTATAAACGATAACATTTTCTCATTAATGAATAATAAATAAAATGAATTATAATTGTAAGTCAACATACTATATATTCACAAGATTTTATTCGATAATGTTAACAATATAGTAAATTATTTTTTATTATCGCGATAATGTGAGATAATTGTGATTTATTTATTGTGAGGATCCTACCTTTCAATACCTAGCATACATCGCATATATGCGATTGTGGGAAATTGCTAATCAGTCCTTCAGTCTTTGTAATGCTTTGAGAAACGGTATTTGAAATGAAAGTCAAAGGCTTATGCAATTTGATTTAAATTTGATTGTAGCTTTGTTGATGTAAAAAAATGATTTTTCTCATCGCTCTTTATTGAATGGAGATATGAGTACTTTATCTCAACTTCCATTCAAACGTAGACATGTTAATTTTATCATTTCGTTTGTAGCATCCAAAAGTATCTGTGTGATATATATATGTATATGTGTATATAATAGATCTAGCAGAAGAATCTTAGATTCCGAATGTGTTCCGAAACGATTTGTTGAGTTGAATCAAGCCCCTCCACAATCTCTGAAGATATCCAAAAAGTAATTTGCTCTAATATGATCCTGACAATGTTGTCGTTGATCGTGGCTTATCAGAAAGGTCGAAACTATCGGTTCAAAATTTTTCGAACCTTCTTTTGCAGGTTCCATCAGAACCTATATCTTTACCAAATATTTTCAAATAAATTTCTAGATGATTGTCTAGCATTTCTCCCCACAAAATAGAGCGGTGTAAATGAATTTCATTAGTAACCATCGACGCACGACCGCATCTCACTTAATATTAATATGAATTATTTTCGTTTTAGTGCATCGTATAATTAGGTCAGTATGCATACATTCAGTGATTAAAAGCGAGATCCGCGAAATACGTGAAATGAATATGTGCATACTTGCTGGAACTTGTTGTAACCGGAACGAAAAGAATCTTCCGGTACACGTTTTACATATAAAAATGTATACTTTTGAAGATATCAGATCAGAGACTTTAAAGCATATATGAAGTACTTATGAGCCGGATATACTATTACAAATAGCCTAAGCCAGTTTAAGGATTTTTTTTAATCACAAACCTACATGTAAATGTGCGCATGAGTAGCCGAATAGGCAAAAGATCGTGACTAATAGCTCAAAGATCGCGGATTCAAATCTCAACTGCGACAGAGCTTTCAATACAGGCGACGAGCGTATAATCTAAGTTATCCGGCAGCCTTTAAATCAATACTTTGTAGAACTGTTCACAATACATATATATGTATATATATATATATATATATATATATATACATGTGCAAATGGGAATTGCTTCGAAATTTTAAAAATATTTTTATTAATAATTTTAAACTGCTTATGATTACACACATGGACACATGGATGTAGCACAATAGAAAAAAGTTGCTTATACATTATATCATATGCTTGGATTATGAAAGAAGGTCTGTCTGTAATTAACATGAATATCTATTCAGCTATTATCTCGTTACCATCAGTCGATTGCTCGCATTTTCAAAGTTGGTGAAGCAACTGGGAACTAATTTCATCTAAAAATGATTCTAATCACTCGAAAGCACACATCGTATAAACGCAGATATAATAAAAATATTTTGAAAAAAAGGAAAAAATTGATAGGTATCTGAGATTCGTTCAAAGGTGACTGACTACACAACTTTATTATTATTTTTTTTTTTATATTTTCCTTTCGTTGTTTGCCTTTTGACTTTGGAGAAAAAAAGTTTCCTTTATGGGAAAATTTGCAAGATTATCTCGTATGAATGTGTGAATTTTTGTGTTTTGTTTTTTTTGTGTTACAACAGAATGTAGTGGGGAGTGACTATTATAGCGTTAGTTGCACATTTACATCAAAATTTTGGGAAATATTATATACTTAAGCGTTTCATTAGTTTTAGGAGCTCGTGTACGGTTATATATGCAATTGTTTATCGATCGATGCTTTCACGATCGGTCTATAACCGAAAAAAAAAGAAAAGAGAAGAAAAGAAAAGAAAAGAAAAGAAAAAAAAAATTATGTCATTACACTTTTTTAGATTTCAGTAGGAGAAAGTTATTATGGTTAAGATTTATTGCGATGTTGATCCAATAATGCAAGCGCGATAACGCGATTTTTCTTTTCAGACTAAAGAAAAAGCTCAACATAACTAAGCAATTTGTATACAGACAGCGTATTATTGTAAATGTTACGAATTATAAATGATTTCTTCGTTGTCGTTCTTTTGTTTTGCAGATCGCTATTAAAGATGAGGTTTCAGATAATTTGGTTATTGGCAGCGACACTATTGTTGATAAAGGTAAGTTTTAAAATAGAATATAACAGAAACGTATTATGCGAAACAATATATAAAAAAGCGTAGTTTCATCACGACTTCAAGCTTACAAAATGAAAGTTACACGTATTTGTGATATCTGGGCGTGGCAGTTAGTCGGTATCATTTATAGATAAGTCGGTATCATTAATAGAAACCTTTTCAAAATAATTGTATCACACACACACACACACATACACACACACACACACGTGCGCAGACAGACACAAAAGTGTTTAGTCAAGTCAGTCTGAGCTATAAGTCGTTTAAGATAAGCGTAGTATGTAGTTTCGGGCAGATCATGAAAATTTTCAAATTTGATTCGTAACAGGTTCAAGTTCTCTACACAATTTTGTGGCCGTGAGCACTCTATAGTTTCACAATTACTTGTTCGCAAGATCAGTCGAATAGGTAAGAACCGCGGCTATCAGTAGAAGTCAGTATTCGCGTCTTCAAATCTCGGTGCATTAGAATTTACTTTGGTCGTAGTTATAGTGAGTATTCAGTCGATAAAGACATAACATTTAACGGGTGGACCCACTAGGCTGCTGCCACCTCCCTATATCTTTTCCTTTCCTCCCTTCTTCTTCTTTCTCGCCGTCACCGTGTCGCACGGACAGAGGACATCCCTTGAGTGATTCGAGAATTTGAAAAACAAAAAAAAAACAATTTCACAGTTCCTTAGTCAGGCGAATTGAATGATTAAATCGGCTTAGTAGTGATATGCGTACTCACAGATGCTACACAAGGAGAATCGCGACTATTAGGTCAGTGTTCGTAGACTCAGATCTCACTGCAGTACAGTATACTTGGTCATAGCTATAGTGAGCGCTCAGAAACGGTAAAAACACAATACTTATTGACGTAGGCACACGTAGGCTCTCTAGACTGCAGCCAATTTTTATCAGTCTTTGTCTCTCGTCGTCATTTCTTTCTGATCATCACCACATTTCGCGTAAAGATGATAGGGGCTAAAAAAGAAATAAAAAACCCTGGGCACAAATCTAATATATACTCAAATTACCATAGTGGTATATGTGGCTAGAAAATCAAATTTTATATCCCCTTTATGCCGGGAATCGAATGTTTTTTCTATTCTCTGTTTCTGTCTTTTCATATGCACTAACTAGAAATATTCGTCGAAGACATCGCAAAATGTATACACGTTTTTTTTCCTGTGTTAGACTAAGACTATCAGTTGATTTATATCTGTCTGCCTGTCCGTCCGTATCCTTTTGCTTTTCCATCTCTGCAGGGAAAACTTAAGGTTGCAAAAATTGGGATAGAAAGGCGAAAGCGTGCGCTTAGTGCGCTTATACTTGAAAGTGGGTAAAACTCATCTGTAAATATATCTACAATAGAACAAAAACATATAGTCCACATTTGATAGTAAATGTTCGACTAAAAGTCATTGCAAGCATTGCGAAAATTATTTAAATAATTCAGTAAAGAAAACCAAAAGCCCATCCAACTTATAGTTGTAAGCAAAGTCGATCTAAACTTCGGTATGTTTTGTGAAGCCAACTAAAATGTCGATGCAATCAGGCACGTTCGGGTGTCACAAAATATGTTGCCATCATATGAGGCATTGTTCGAAGCCGAGGTGTATTGAAGGTTTTGCCCTAAAGAGAATGCGACTTTTTTTAACGCTTTAAGCTTGACGTGAACGCGTTTGTAAACGTTGAAAAAGTGGAGAATTTCGCGCGATAGTGAAAAAAATAAATTTTTAAACTACATATTGGCCCTTGTTCCCTTGTCGCGCTCAGATTCAAATTCATGTGGATATTAGTTTTATTTCATATGATGGGCATAATTTAATCGGTTCAAAATTTTGCGCTGAAGCAAACATCTAACTAAACATCTAACTCTGCTTTTACGCGGTAAATATGTTAATAAGAAAAATAAAAGAGGACGAGTCAGAATCCCATAACTGTTAGAGCAGAGCTATAAGTTTTGCATTCAATATATTTTTAATTTCTTTTTTGTTCTCTCAACACAATTTCACTGTTAGTGTCAGCCAAAAAAAAAAACAATGTTCGAAAAATCAGATGTTACCATAAGACTTCATTCAATAAGTGCGTGGGATAACATATAGACGTTGGATGACTTTTGATTTTAGATAGTACCAAGCTTCAAAGGAAACATGTCAAAATTTCGTGACGTTCCGACCACTAGTTACACTTGCCTTGTGCGACGCTAAACGCGAAATTTAAATTTTCTCACTGTTTTACGATTTATCAATAGCAGCGGCATGTATATACCATCTTATGAACTGATTGGCTAATTAATTAATTACTTTGTAGAAGTATTGCAATTTTGAAAAAAAAATCAATTTAATCGAAAAACATTTTCGTTCTATATTATGTAATATATTTTGTAACTTCTTTAAAGTGACGACTACGCAGAGAGACAATTTCAAATTTCGTTCTTTATGGGAAACAAGAAAAAATGCTTATAAACGCCTTAATGCCCTACGATGCAACAGTCAGACAGACAGATGAGGAGTGTATTAATTTTGTTAAAATGTTTACAACGCCCCGAAGGAAGCATCACAGACCCTACAAAAGTGTATATATTCTAAAGCCATTTAAGCATCTGCATCTGTCCTTCTATCTGTCTGTCTATCTATCTGTCCGTGTCTGTAATGGCTGTTATAAGTTTCTTCCTGTGGCCACAAAAATGAAAATTCAACTTTAAATTTTGCAGAAACATTGCAAGCTCTTGCACGCACGTCGGTAATGAAAACGGGGCAAATAGGTTGAAGGACACGCGCATAGTATAATGTAAGCTAAGTGCACCTACATTTTTCAAAAGGAATAAAAAATCGGTTTTTTGTTCATTACTCATACGCTAAAGCAGGTAAATGTGCAAAAATCATGACCCAAGAGAACGATGAATCCGTTTTTATTCTGCACATAATGTTATTCATGGATTCGAATATCACAAATTTCGAAGATAACGGAGAAAATAGACTCGCATCAAGAGGACAAGTGAAGAAACAACTTAGACAACATACAAGATGAGATTAGATGATGATGCAGTAGGTGTCCCAAAAGGTAGCTGACACAACGAAAGTTCTTCAAGCACGCAATGGAAATTCAAAACAGACTTTGCTTCATTTCCTTCAAAGACAGACACGTCATGATATTGGAGCATAATAAGATAACCATACCATCGAATGCTTGTCAATTGTGAGATAAAATGCCTGCATCATGATGACAATGTGCATGCGGCACATACAACACACGGAGATGGGGAAGCTGGAAATGTTGGAACGTTTGCCTTATAAGCGAGAAACAAAGAGAAAAGCGGCAAAATAAACATTTGAACGGCATGAAAATTTAATTTCGGGGGTTTTGTCGCCAAATTGCGAAACTATTATGAAAAATCGTTTAAAACAATGCATAAATGTGTTGAACGAAATAGAGAGGGCGCCGAAAAACGAAAACAAAACAAACAAAAAATTAAAAAATTAACCGGGTTTTTAACTGCAGGCGCAAAATTTGCACTGTTGTCTATGTGCAAAGTAAAATAGGGAATGATTTCCGTACGACTTGCGTCCAAGAGCATTATATCGATTTTTTTTTTATATTTATATTTATCACTATGATCAAAAAATAAGATAAATTTGGTTATAAAAAAAAAAAGAAGACATTTCTGCTTCCACATCAATTTCATTGCCTTCAAAATGCTCTCCGCCCAATACGAAGTACTTATGTGAATAGTTTTTCCAATGTTTTCATAAGCCAGAGAAGTTTTTCTTTTCCGATATAGCCTTAAATACTCTCTTTGATACGGTTTTTATTTTCTCAATCGAAATGAAAAGGTATCGTCGGAGCGATCTCTTCAGTTTGTTGCACAATTAGTCGGAAATCGTTACTTTGCAGATGTCAATACGACTCTTCTTCCCCCGAACAAATTTAGTGTTTTTAAAATCAATTCAGATTCGGTGCGTTTCAGGCATAGCAACTCTTTTAAAATGGTTTGGATTCAGTCAAACGAACTGCTCCTAAAACTTCAGGTAGATCTGAACTTGACAATTGACGATTTTCGAGAACGAAATGTCCGATAGACCTGCGGTCGCTTTCGCCGATAGATCTTGCCGGCCGTCGGAGACGCCGATCGTCTTGACCTCGCTCTCAGTTTTCTTTGCTTGTCTTTTTACTTCACTTCTAAACGCTTTTGTACGAGGTAGCCTTAACACCAAAGGCCTTTCATGACATCCTCAACCTTTTCGAAGCAGAATATTCCATAATCCATAATCAAAATTTAATAGAAATTCTTTGCTCGATAAATTTCGATCAAATGAAAACCGCGAAAACTAACTGTAACTCCGAAAAAATTTAGTTCTAAATTCCACATAGATGTCAAGAAGACTACTGCTACTAGCAATGAAAAAAAAAAAATAATAATAATAATTTGATGATTTTATAATACTATGGAGGGTTATGTAAAGAAATTCATCTTAATTTTTGATCATAACACTACATAACTTGGATGGTATTGTTAAAGGTGGCACATGTACACGTGTATTCTCAAAATTAAATTCAAGCGATGTGTTTACACGCGCTAAAGAGTACAATAATATCGTGTAAAATGGAGTTGGACATTTTCTATTTTACACGTTCAATAGCAAAGAAATACTAAACTTTGTATTGCTGAGTATTTCGATTGCGAAATTTCGCATTTATACATATATGAGAATACTGTTGACAGACTGGTATGATTTCTGGGTAGTATCAGCCTTAAAACAAAATTAGTTTACAAGTTACAATTGTTTTCCTGGAACTATTCCTTTGGTCGCCTTGGACGGCTTTCGCCACTTGCTGTTCATTCGGCCGACTATCGATATGACTTTGGAGTGTAGTCGCAAATCCGTATACCATTCATTGTCACATATTGCAACTGTACTCTGATTCATCGAGACGTTCTTGTTTTTGCTCAAAAGTGAGCAAACGCGGTACTCACTCCAAGCAGAGCTTTATCACAGACAAATGTTCAGGTAATCCATTAATTACACTGCCTTCCTGATACCTTTAGTGTGTCAGCTATTTTCTGAAGCACGCAACTTCACTTTTTCGATCTTTCAAAACGATTTTATGCATGATTTGTTTATATTTTCGGGCGATCGGGGCGTTTAGCGTCATTGGTGTCCACACGATTGCGTTTAAAATTAATAAAAAACTTACAAGTTTTGTTTTTTCGTCAGACCAGAATCGCCAAAACATCTTTCAGGCCAATGCTGATTGCAAACGTATTTTTTCTCCTCAGGGCGAGACGTTCAAAATACGAAATTGAGATTTTTTCATTTCTTTGAAGATTACAAAAGTAACGTCCAAACGAAACTAATCGTAACTTGTAAACTAATGGTCGAGATATTATGAAATTTTGACACCTTTCGTGTGGTTCTAATCGCACTGGTGCCATATATGTGTCCGGTAGGAGACTTATTGAGTGATGTATTAGGTTAAGTTGTCCAACTGAATAAAAATTTCCCCAATGTTATCGGTCAGGAATCGTATTAGGCAGATGATTCCGTTTCTTTTTACTCTTTCCTGGTAGAGGCTTACTTGAGTTTCTATAAAAGAAAAAGCCGAGAAGGAAACAAATGCTGATGGGGAGATCGCCTGAAGAAAAATTAAATGTTAGCATAATTTAATTAATGCAAATTGTCTTGATTTAGCAAAAGATCATAAAAATCTTTATTAATAATTAGGAAATTTATTCTTAGCAATTCGTGGTCTGAATTTGCGCCAATATTAGTACCGATTATTACTTATCCGGTCTGCCGGGCATGAAATAAATAATAAAATTCCTTGAAAAAGAAAAAAAAAAAAAAAAAATCGAATTAGGAAATTTATTCTTAGCAATTCGTGGTCTGAATTTGCGCCAATATTAGTACCGATTATTACTTATCCGGTCTGCCGGGCATGAAATAAATAATAAAATTCCTTGAAAAAGAAAAAAAAAAAAAAAAAAATCGAATCGAAATGACAACAACAGCAACAGTTTACAATTTTCTTTAACCTAACTTAACATTTATATATATATACACACACTGACATACATAGTCAGGGAAACCATCAGAGACATGGTGACAGACATAGACATTTGCTTAGACGCTCAAATAACATTTTAAAATGCATCACGTTCTTATAATGGTACTTTCTCTTGCCAAACAACAAATTTTGTTGTAATTATTGCAATTGTTGTCGTTCTTACTAATACAGATGCCATTGTTAATAAAGATTATAGTAATGACGATGAAGATGTTGAAGCAGTGTTAGTCATGTTTTTCAGACAGTGGCTGCTTTCAAGCTTTATTTTCAATTACATAGTTTGTATACATATAAAAATATATGTATATATATATATATATGTATATATCTATGTAGGTGCGTATCGCACTTAAATAAAAAAGAAAAAAAAAAAAAACGTTGTGATGGGGAGAAAGCTATGTTCGCTTTACACGATAACTAGCGGACCTCCATCGTCCATAAACATTCAATAAATTTTACCCTTTTGTAACATCTAATCCGTCCTATGTACGTAATGGAGAAATAGTGAAAGAATTCCCAAAATTATGTTTAATTTGACTTAATTTAAAAAATATCCACTTATTTTACATTATTTATATCCATCATCAGGATAGAATTGATGGCCAGCTAGAAGTTTAATATTTGCCAACAACTAGCAAAAAATCGTTATAAGAATCATTCCGATTGGTGGACTGATATACCCACAATTGATTGAATAAATTTATAAATTTTTGTTTAATAGAAATCCGTAGACATCGACTTTTCTTTCAACCCCCCACCTAATTTAAGTAAACGCTTTGGTGAGCTATAATGTTGCAAGGCTTTGAGCTTGCGAACGGGCCTTAGAAAGTGAAAGTTATTATAGCGTTGAGCGGCTAGGATAGAGATTTGAAATGTGATATGAATGAGATTTACTTAACCGGATTAAGTTGGATTAGTATTACGAGCAGTCTCTGTTAAATTACAAGTAGACTTGCTTGAGCAGGGACTGACTGACATAAGACTGACAATTTGAGTTACTAAATATGCTAGGAGTCTCAGCCTCATGATCGGTTACCTAAGTGAAAAGGGTCCAACTGTTATTCACTTGTCGCCTCTACTCCAGTTTCCATTCTTAAGTATGGCGTGGAAATGGAAATCCGACTTTCCATTCCCTATATGGAAATAGTTGGGCAGGAGGAATGTTTATTATAGCGTTAAATTTTGAATTAAGGTAAAGCCAGCCACCGTTCGGGTACTATTTGGTTTATTCTATTATTTTTGCAAAACTTGTAATCTAGAAATTTACATAGCCGGACAGACGAACATGTCTAGGCGGATTTGCAATTGCAAAGACTGCGCATTATTATGTATAGTGTATAGAGACTGTCAGAGAGTCTCCTTTCGAATATCCGAAATGAAATCGAGTCATTTTTGAAGAAATTGATAACGTGTAAGAACACAGGCGACAATAATAGGCAACAAAAGAAGAAGGAAAAATCGTTATCCAAAATGAATGAAGCGGCGTGTGTGACGGCAAATTTCGGATTGACGAAGCGCAAGGAAATTGTTTGCATTTAGTGCAGTTGCAGGGATCTCAAGTAAAGTTGACTTTAAAAGGTGGCTTTTTTGAATTAAGTCTATAATGCTGGGGCATAATACTTTTATCACCATAATAGTAAGAGATTATCGATTAAAGCTCGTGGTACAAGCGAGTATTAAATTTGTGAGGATATATGCAACACCGAGAACGGCTTGAGGTAGACTCACCTTTTATTAAACAAATCGGTTTAGAAAATGATTCTCCGCTTGTCTGTCCGTCCGTCCACGTTGCTTTCTTGTATTCAACCTACAGGCTACAGGCAGATACTTTGATAAAATTTGGACACTGGGCCTATGGATGAAGGCTATTGAAAATGGTTCGGATCGAACCAGCTTTTCGATAACTTCCCCTAAAATATCTGATTTTGAAAAGTCTTCTTATTGAATAATTACATTAAGCGGTGTAAAATATTTAATGGCGGGACGTGGACCACTATAATCGTTTTACTTGCTTTCTTGCTCTACATGGTATTAGATACCTTAAAAAGAATATTTATTGATTTCTCTTATTCATATATCTTCGAATTATAATCGATGGTTGATCGATGTCTATACGCAGTAAATAATTTCTTTTAACAGCTGCGTCAATAAGTCGTTGAGTTGTCACAATTTGAAAACATTTAGCAGAAAAAAAAATTATTTTCTTAGCTCCTGTTTTTTATGTTTATTGGTTTTCACCTTGATTTCCCAATGCATCGAAATCTCAAACTAAGTAAAACAAAGCTAATGTTAATTAATTTCACGTTTTGATGAAGAAGATGTACCACGATTTTAACATTTTTTTCCTGACTAAAACTAAGGATTTTTATAAAAA
This sequence comes from Glossina austeni, assembly GCA_000688735.1. NCBI lineage: Eukaryota > Metazoa > Arthropoda > Insecta > Diptera > Glossinidae > Glossina > Glossina austeni. The sequence goes on along the minus strand of KK502469.1, from coordinate 865,209 downwards.
TGGCATTAAGCCACTGGGAGAAAGTTATAGTTTGAAATGTCATATTTTATGGTATAAAAGCACAACGTACAACCTCACATATATACATATACTGTAATGTATATATATATATATATATATATATATATATGTATAGTTTGTAAAAAGATTTTTCTATTACCTAATAGAAAGTAATTAAAATACAAAGAGAAAAGTTCCGCTTCAAAAGAAGATCAACGTTAGAGTAGCTCATCAACTTATCGTAAATGGTCTTAACTGAGCGACGTATAAATTACTAAAAATAAATATATGGTCATTATCAGTCTGACATACATGCAGACATGCTGCAATGATAAACGTTCATCTAATCAGAGTGATATTAGCTGCTGAACTTGGTGAGCAAACTAATATATAAATACGATTTCCAAACTGACCATATATTATAAAATCCAAACAGGGACAAAAGAATACAGAAGAAATCGTAAAAAGGAGTAAGAAATAAAAAACAAACTGATATTGGCTTTCAGGCGAAACTTTTGTAACCACCACTTCAAATTAATAAACGAAAACTGTAAAGCGTTTTTATACCCATCGCCGAACGAACGGGCGGTATATTTATTTTGTCAAAATGTTTGTAACGCACAGCAGGAAGCTTCATAGATCCCGCAAAGTATATATATATTCTTGACGATCATTAAATTCTGAACTGATAGTTCGATGTCTGTCCGTCCATCCGATTATCCGTCTGTGTAGTGTTTGTGGCAAGTACTTTCACTTTAAATTTGGCAAAAACATTGAGTATTGCATATGAGTATTGATAATGGGCCAAATCGGTCGGAGGACACGCCTACAACTCGACGTAAAGTGAGAACATCTTTCTTTCTCAAAAGGAATAAGGAATTGGTTTTTTGCTCATTACTCATAAACGATAGTAGATAAATCGACAAAAATTTGAAATGGGCGATGCTATAGTACCTCTACGAAAATGGGGAAAAACGGCCATGTCTACCCAATTATTTAGTGTGTCACAATTTCATTCTTTTGCAAGATATTTACTTAACCCGCATAAGCAAGCTTTAAAAGCCTTTGAAAAGCTTTATAGAAAAAAAACATGAATTTGTATACAGTATAATATTGGGTAGGCGTGGTCAATTTTTTTGATTTTCGTACTAGAGCATCCTCCTTGGATTTTGCGTGCAAGTTTTTGTACATTTATCTGCTATAGTTTATGAGTAACGAGCAAAAAACAAGCCTTTTATCCCTTTTGAAAAACAGAGATCCTCTCCGTCTACGTGGTGCTGCGGGCGTGTTCTTCGACCGATTTGGCCGACTTGGATTATTATGAGAATTTTATTAGTTGTAATGTTCAGAAATTTCCCTGAATCCGAATTTGTGTGAATTCTAACATATTGATTATGAATGTTTGTATGTGTGTAATAAAAATTCTTTTTACTTTACAATTTTCTCTTTAAAGATGACTTTTGGCGATGAAATGGAAATCGGTAAAGGTAGCGATGATATGTCAGATCATGAGAATGAAGTTGATCAGGTGGCTCTAGAATCAGAGCAGGAAAATCAACCGCCCCAGAAAATTTTGTATCAGCACAACTTATCGCAGCCGCCACAAGGCCCAGGGCCCGCTAGAAGTGAGTAAATTGGAATTATAATTAAAATGAAACTAATATTTTGTCTTCTAAACATAGTCCTATATTTTACAGGCAATAATAAGGGCATTCCGTTAGCATTAGGTCAGCCTTTCGGCCCGCCACCACCACCCTCTCAGTTAAGCTATCAAGGACCTCCGCCACCGTTGCCGCCACAACGTCCATCTACGTCACATGTACCGCAATCTTTGGCTGATTTAAGTATCGCTGCTTCTAGTACTAATGAAATTTGGGCCTCACCGATTCAAGATATGGCTAAAATTATATCCTTGGACGTTAAGTGTGAAAAGAATGGCATGAAGGTTTTTGTGCAATTCGATAAACCCTTCTATGGTATTGTATTTTCCAAAGGCCACTACAGCAATATTAATTGTGTGCACTTGCCTTCGGGCCTGGGTCGAACATCAGCTACTTTTGATATTGGATTACATGAATGTGGCACATCTGGAAATACTGAAAATGGATTATACGGTTACGGCCATGATTCGGGTTCTGGCACTTACTTTGAAAATATTATCGTTATTCAATACGATCCGCAAGTTCAAGAAGTGTGGGATCAAGCCAGAAAACTGCGATGCACTTGGCACGATCAATACGAGAAGAGCGTTACATTTCGGCCCTTTCCAGTTGATATGTTGGATGTTGTACGCGCTGATTTCGCAGGTGACAATGTGGGCTGTTGGATGCAAATTCAAGTTGGAAAGGGACCGTGGGCTTCTGAAGTATCTGGTTTAGTAAAGATTGGCCAAACGATGACAATGGTATTGGCTATAAAGGACGATGATTCTAAGTTTGATATGTTAGTTCGCAACTGCGTGGCTCATGATGGCAAACGAGCCCCTATTCAACTCGTCGATCAACGAGGTTGTGTTACGCGACCAAAATTAATGTCACGTTTTACTAAAATTAAAAATTTCGGTGCATCAGCTTCAGTGTTATCTTATGCCCACTTTCAGGCGTTTAAATTTCCCGACTCAATGGAAGTGCATTTCCAATGCACAATACAGATTTGCCGCTATCAATGCCCGGATCAATGTTCTGATCCGAACTTACAAGAAGTTCATCATCTGCATGTTGGCCCAGAATCACAATATGGGCCACCGCCACCTCAATTACATGTCGACGCTTATCATGTGAGCGCGTCAGCTACTAAACGCCGCGATGAACGCCGTGCCCAGCGTCGTGCACGTGCATTGCATCCTGAACAAGAAGTAGGACTTAATCGCATTATTAAAGTGGTTTCATCTGGCGATCTGACATTTGCCATCGATGAAAATGTCAATAACACTGTTGCCGCTGCAGCTCAGACTATAGTTTTTCCAGCTCGAGACGATGGTCTTATATGTATGACCACTCCTGGATTTGCAATAACGTTAATCGTATTATTGGGCATTCTAATGACCTCTTGCCTCATTTCCGCCGTCTTGTATGTGCGCCTACGACCATTTTCTACTGTTTCCGAAAAAGAACGTACGATCGCATTTACGAATCCGCAAATTAGTAGGGCGCTACCGGTAATATCAATTACATCTCCCCCGGGGCATAATACTCTATCGAAAACACAGACGCACTCATGAATCTTGAATTAAACTTTAAGTCCCAAATCACAGCAACAAGGCTTATGAAACAAAATACACTTGTCAATAGAGCTGCCACGCAAGGTGTTTCGCGAAATTATGCAAATCCCTTCTTCTTCTTTTTTTTCGTTTTTTTTTTCTTGTTGGCCTTCTCTCCCTCATGTTATACAAAATTAGTTTAAGGCTTCACTTTCATCTTTAAGCATAACTTTATCTATAATACTTTTTCTCTATTTCTTCATTATCGAGCTAACATTGAAGAAGAGGTTCTATTAAAGAGGGTTTTTTTTTTCGCTGGGTGACAGTTTTCTTTGCTTTATTTTCAATTTAATTTTATTGATATCTTTTTATACTCATCACCGAAGGATAGAAGTAAACTAATTTTATGTTTCCGTTTGTATTATATTCAGAACGAAGCATCAGAAGTCCTGTCAAATAAGAATCTATTCAGTTTTGCTCGGCCAATCGTTCATGCTGTCCTTTTCAAAAGTTTTTCAAATGGAAATCTGAAATTTGCTAGCGGGCATGTTTCACCCTAAATATGTTCGGGGCAAGCCCCACTACATATATTTCTTATAATTTGGAATTTTTATAAAAGGTCAATCCGATAGTCGGCATCAATGCTTATCAAAACTGTTGAAATGGTGTCAACACGCATAGATCACGTACAAATCGATACTCAACTTGTAAATAGCTATTGAAGGCGGTGGGTGCTCAAGTGATTTCTTGAAAACGCATAAAGTTTTTTTGCTTGTTATTTTATCTGTCCTTCGCTCATACGTACAAATAAATCTATAAGAGAGAATGAAACACACGCCCACACACACACACACACAGACACACATACGCACATACGCACGCACACACATCTAATTATCAACCACCATGCAGAGCATGCATCGATCGATCCATCGATCATGAGTAAATGCTTTATCTTTAACTTGACATTGTAACAAAACGTTGACCATAAGCATGTCTTTCTTTTCTTTTTTTATTTTTTATTTTTTTTTTTTTTAATTTTTAACATTACAAACTTCAGGCAAGGCCTTCGCCCGTGGCAGGGGGATATACAAAAATTCGGCCAAAATCGAATACGATTTCCTCCGGCTAGTTCTTTAATAGAAAAATGTACTCCTTGTTTTTCATTTAGTATTACGTTACTTCTTACTTTAAAACAAAAAAAAAAAAAAAACACAAAAAAAAAAATATTTTTCTTTATACTTATTATATGAGTAATATTCAGTGCTAAAGCCATATTTAAAGTTCAAATTTCTTTTTTTTTATTTTTAGTTGTTTTCTTACTTCTTGCTCACTTTTAATATTCACCACCTAACAATGGATGGATGGAGTGATAGAGGGAGTGGTAGAGGGAGAGGGAGAGGGTTGCGGGAGAGGGGCTACAACACATTGTCTGTTTAGGAGATCTATTAATATGTATCGGAGACACGCACCATAAACTTTATGAATTCTTGATGAGCATGATTTTCTCAGTCGTATATACCTATATAGCTAGCTACGTCCTACCATTCGTCCGCTTATTGTTATTCGTATTATTGAAAATAGAAAGATGTGTTAGGTCGCCCTCTGCTGCCGCTAGACAGATGGAAAAAGAAGAAAAATCTACAACACTTTCAGAATGATATTATTATCTGTTGTCAATACTTTACGACCTACACGACCTACACGACCTACGAAAAAGATATCGGCAATAAAATGCCCAAACAAAAATGCTTTCAAATTAGATTAATTGGCACGCACACACGCATAATTATAATGTGAAAACTTGAACAAATATATTTATGTATTTACCATAGGTGGCGGGTATTCAACTATTCGCCCTAAGGCGAATATAACCCTTTGACTTGTTATAGTCTTGAATTTTATATATTTTTAAGAGACATCGTCGCATTCTCGTACTTAAAAAATAGATGCTTTCCGATTTGTAGTCATTAAATATATTAAGCAAACATTTAATAAGTTTAAGTTTTCCTATTTATTTACTTAGTATCTATTTATTTATTTATTTATTTATTTATTTATTTATTTATTGAAATACACATCTCTTTTATACATACAAACAAAACATTGTTAACTTATTCTAATCTCTTTACAAAACAAATCTTATGTGTTCGCATTTTTCCTTTTGCGTTTATATTTTATTTATATATTCATTTAATTTATTCTATTACATAAGCAAATTTAATTAATGGCCCTTTTCTATATGAACAAAGTGAAAGAACTTGTAGCTTTTATTTTATTTTATTTTATTTTATTTATTTATTTATTTATTTATTTATTTATTGATTGTATTTTGTTTTTAACAAAATAAAGAACGAAGATAAAGTGTTTTTATCCTCACTTTTCAATAATATTTTGTATAGAGTTTGATGGTAAAATTTGATCTTCTCTCATACGCATAGTCTTCTTTCAATGTTCTAAGCAATTATTATTATTATTAATAAAATTTTTAGATGAATATATATACACGTATAATTCCCGTTACTTCTTCATATTATTTCAATTGATAGTCAGGTTATCTCAGGTTATCCTAAAGAACGAGTGAAAAAACAAAAAAAAAAAATAAATAAATAAATAAAAACAAAATTTTTAAAAAAAAAAAAAAAAATGAGATAACAAAAGGAAAGGATTTTCTTCATTTTAAATTTTTCACGATTTTAAAATCGGCCTATTTTTAATGCAGCAAACCAGTGATTATGTGCAATAATCCACTATATACTTATTACTTATCTTTTTGCTTCAAAATCCTTCTAGAGAATAATCATTTAAATTACTTGTTGCTTTATGTATTCTGATTGTCGCTCAATATGCTCACCTACTTGTATAAGGCAACTAACTATATATCCGTTGCAAAAGTGTGATCAATTATTGAATAAAAAATCTTTGCTGTTAAAACATTAAAACGTCAAGTCTTTGTTTTTTTTTGTTTTTTTATAATATTTTGTACCCTACACCACTTGTTGTAGAGGGGTATATTAAGTCTGTGCGGACGCACGTAACACACAAATGAGCTTAAGACAGATCCACCTTTCATTATACCGATCGATTCAGAATTATTTTCTAAAGTTTGCCTGTCCGTCTGTCCGTCCTGTTTTGCTGTGTTCGAAAAACAGGTCAAAATTTTGGAAATTTCATGAAATTTAGTACACTGACGTGTGTCGATCCAACGACAAAACACGTTATTGAAAATGGTTCGGATCAGATCGCTTTTTCAACAAGTTCCCACATACTAACTTATTTTATAAGAACATTATAGCCGCGAAAAATCGACCACTAAATACCCTACAGCATATTGTCTAACGAAATTTTTATTTTTTTTTATGGAAAACGGAAACTATATCTTGTTTTTTTATGAAATTACTGTAATATTATGGATCAATTTTTCGCACTCATTAAATTTTGACCACGTATTAACACTTAGATTTTTCTGATCTACAAAGGATCAATTTTCGTGTAAATCCTTATAAGGGTAAGATCCAAAAAATAGGCCGAGGTGGTCCAAATTTAGTATAGTTAATTGTTTTATAAAATAATTTTCATCATAAAGCATTGAAAATTATACCGTTTTGTCGTATATGAAAGAGGGTTCACAAATTCCCACAGCCGATCCAAAGTTTTTATACCAATTTAGTATAATGAAATATTACTACTTAGCCACTATAACCGCGGAATTTTAAAAATTACAATTTTCGAAAAAGTGGACCAATCCGAATCATTTTCTATAGCGTTCGTCCTTTGCTTTCATGAACATATCTTAAAAATTTCGGCGTGTAGTTTGAACACAAATTTACAGGCAAAGACATCAGGCGGACAGACGCGCTTAGATCAATTCACATTATGATTCTGAATCGATCGGTATAATAAAAGGTGAGTCTATCTTAAGCCCTTCTGCGTCCGCATTACCTTAATATACCCTGAACGGCAAGTGGTGTAGAGAATAATAAATTACGAATTAGCTGAGCAATATTATATCATCATTCTAACTTGAGAGCTATTTTTGATATGTGATGAAAATCAAATGCAAACAATTCATGTCCGTCTCTTCACCCTATCCCCGTTGCCACCATCATCGTAACTATCTTCGCCGAATAATCATAATCAGGGAAATCAAGCTCAAAATCATAATTAAATTATGTGAAGACACTATGAGCCACCGCAACCGAGACTGCCTGCGCAGTCGCTACACGTAAATGTATGTGAAATCAATGAAGTTATTTTAATTTGAAAAATGTTGACGTTAAAAATCAAAAAAAGTGAAAAAAAATTCTTGAATAAAAATTGATCGTACATGAGAAGAAATTGAATGAAAAAATTCAAATAATTAAGGAAACGGGATTTGCTACAAGCGTAGTCCTATCCAAGGGTATAAAAAATTGGTAAAAAGTGCAAAATTAATAGAGCACATTTAATATGAGCTTTGATAGGGTTACCAAACAACCAAGTGATGGCTATGGGCATCAAAGATATGTCTGCTTTTGGGTATGATAACAAGTGCTTGCTTCCAGCAATAGAAAAACGGGCTCATCTTAAATGCACTGTACGAAAAATGGAAATTGAAACTCAATTCAAGTGAGATCTGCACTAGCGCTCACCTTAAGTTAGAAGACATTAAATAAATTTTAATACCTATTGTGAGTGCATATTTTAGCAGTTGTTTGTAGGGCTTCATATTAGGTATGTAAATAAGTAAGTAAGTAAGTAAAATGCAAATGATCAAAACCAAAAAGATTCCTGGACAGTCAGACAAAACAAATCGTCAGATAAGAAAATGGAAAATTCCATGGCTTTCCACAAGATCGTACAAGTGTGAGCGTTGATAAGAGAACTTAAGGCCAGTTAAAGTCAATTCATTCCAGTTAATCTCTTATTGCGTAACATGAATTCACCAGTAGATACCAGGCTTATGTAAGGAATTGAAGGCAAGGATGCAAACACCGACCGAAAAAATTATGGCCAGTGACTTGGAATGCGCATAATCTCTATCGACTACCTCGAAAATGGATAAAAAACCACAGCCTTCGGATGTCAACTGCTGCGAATGGTATTTACTTAGGTTAACTGTCCGGCTGTCTATCTTTCGTTATATGAAAAACTTGAATGCAATGCAGATAACTATTCTAGACTGTTCTAAAAATCTTATTAACTAAGAGGTTGCAAAAAAATTTCGAAAATTGTTAAATTCATTGTTTGCAGTCAAAAAGTACATTATGCTATAAAATAGAACCTAACATTCTTACAAACGTCGTTTTTTCCTTATTAGATATGTCGCGCTTCTTAATTACAGTGCTATCTTACTACACTTACTTACTATAATCTTACTTTTAAATTCGTGTGGCAGAAAGGGAAGTATATGAAAATATTCCGCCTGAGGTCTTAGAATCGATCATAGTTCGGTTATTCTGCGTAAAGGACTTTGTATCATAGGTATACAATTGATCGGCAATTACAGCGATCTTACTTAACAAAAATGCGATAATAAGTATAAATGCGTGCATGTGAAATCAAATACCAATGAGGGACGTTTACCCGTTACAATGAAGAACATACTAACAATGCTAAGCTCAAGCGCACAAATAAGAGAAAAATGAAGAAATATAGTTGGGAATTGGTTTATCGCTTATGATATCGAGTCCGGATTCTATTAAGTTTTTTAGTCTTTTCATGTTCGACGATCTATTCGTGATATCGCCCGCATGTAATTAACAATATAAATGCAAATCAATGCTAAGAAGAAGAAGAAGTAGCATAGTAAAGAATCAACTAAGAATAACAAAAAACTAAACACGCAAACTTTATATGATATGTAAAGTTCTCCGTCCAGCGTCCACTGCCTTTATAGTTCCGTGATTTTTGCATATCTTTTGATAAATAACTTGTATAAGTTGTGATGTGTTTGGGATGCTTGCCAGATGGGAGTCTCTTATTGGTAGGAGATAATCATAATATTATTGCGTATGATTTTCTCACATACTGGGAAACTATTATAAAACATTATATCATGATGGAGTTGAAGTATATCGCATTGGGGAATATTTAGTCTCAGTCATTAGTGTAGATTACAGAATAATTTGTCATTGTAATAACTCATAGCTGGCGTGACCGCAGTTAGCGGTAACTAAACAGTTTGGAAACTGACCTGACATTTTTCACAATGGTTTCGTGCCCATTGTCTACTGTGTTCTCTGATCGGGCATTCCAGGTTAGTTGAAAGCTTAAAGTTTTTTGTAGCTTGTCACAATCTCTTCTTCTTTGGCCGTTAAGCGTTGTTCACAAGCTTCAAGTGCAGCAAGTGACAAATGTTTTCTCAATAGTGATGGTATAAGTCTGTGCCATTGTCTTGCAATAGATCGCGCGTTTTTTTGTCGATTAAAGTTTGCGTATTGGTCATGTATTGTGTATCACCAATAAATTGCAAGAGTAGCCAAGTAAGTAAAAGCCGCTACTAATAAGTCAGTATTCGTGATTTCAAATCGCAATGCAGTAGAGTTTACTTTGGTCGTAGCTGTAATGAGTGCTCAGTCGGTAAACGCGTAACACTTATCGATGGCGCACATAGATCCATTATGCTGCGACTACCTTCCTATATCGCGTTCTCTTTCTACGCTTCTTTCCCTTTCCGGCCGTCGCCATCTTACATGAATAGCGTAAATCCCCTGAGTGACTTGACATAAAAAAAAAAACATCAAGTCTCGCTTTTGCCGTTTCAACTGCTTCTTGCAGTATATGTGTGTGCTTAAAACTGTCTATATGTAAACTCATGTAATTGCCTTATGTTATCCAATTCATGTTATGTTTTTATGCATTTCTTCATATAAGGAGTGACAAGTTATCAGATCACTAAAAAAGATCAAATAATGAATAACAAACTTTTCGATATTCGTTCTCATCAAAATCTAACTTTTTCAAATTATAAAACAAATTCTTGAAGCTTAGAGTGAAAAAAAAAAAAAAATGAAAAAAAATTTATGAATTTTCTTTATTTTATAAATTTATTATAATTGTGATAGCAATAAGTAGAGTTGATTTTTGTTATAGTAACTGCACCATAGAAAGCACCAATCGGTTAAACAATAATAATAAAATGAATTAATTAATTGTTGTCGTAAATTAAAGTTAAAAAATTAATTAGAAATAATTCCAGAAAAAAAAAAAGAACTAATAATTCGCTATTGCAGTTATGCCCGAAATTGTTTTTACATTAATTAATTTATTTGTTGTAATAAATAAATATATAAGCATTCTTCATCTTTGTTCTGGATTTTTCTTTGATCAGTCAGTCATTTTGTTTATTTTTGTTATTTTCTTTTCGGTTTTCTCTCTTTCATTGTTTGTGTACATATATGTGCATTATGTAGTAGAACAAGTTTAGTAATCATTAATTCATAACATTAGACTATTATTCATAGGCGAATAATATGCTTATTCGTTAGACGATTAGATTATAAAATCGCGGGTGGCCTTTATTGGATGGATTCATGATTTATGCCCGCTGTGACTAACGTGTCTAGTGCGGCTGTCGTGGGAATCGAAGTTTGAGCACTTTGCTGTTGCTGTTGCTGTTGCTGTCGCATACGAAATAAACGTAAAGTCATCCAAGAGGCAAATGTACCAGGAGCAGGCATAGGTGTTTGTTTTTCGAAAGCCTCCTTTTGTAGTTGATAGCGATAGAGTAACGAGCCGGCTATAAGAGCGGATACAATGGTTGCTGAGATTACCACAATAAACAGTATACTAAATCCGGGCACCGGCATGCAAATGCCGTAAACCACTTCTTCTGTAATTTTGCCCTGAAATACCGTTACTGCTTCCTGTTTTGAATCAGGGGAGAAGGCTAAATCTGCTTCCGAGATTACATCGTACAAGCCACTAACACCTACATCAGCACTTCGCGCTTTCCGATCGGAAATTACAATAGAGCGACGTTTGCGTAGCGAGTTCGATTCGTTCGTTTTGCTCGAAGCATTCAAATTAGATTCGATTTCTTTGGATTGATTTGGCGTTTGAGCTATTGTCTCAGTTCGCCTGTAAACAGGTCTGGGTATCTCATCATTACTATTAGATTTAAGAGATCTAGGACCAGCCATTGGAACACCCATACGTTTTTGGGCGTGCAACTGACGAGGACCATGTGGAAATTTGCCACTTTTACGTAATTCCATATATTGCGCTTCATCTAAATCGGCCAGTTCTTCATCTCCGAAAATCGAATCCAAATCTGCATCTTCAGGATCTTCATGTACCGGTCTAGGAGGTAAATTGGCATTCTTTTCATGTACTGGATTATTAAATTGATCTAATATATTAGCAATGCCACTGTTAATGTGTGACAATTGTTTTCGATTGTGTATGATGTCGTCATAGAAAACATCGTGCTCGGTGAGGCCAATATTTGGACCATCACCTATATCGTTAGAAACACCAGATACACCTTTTTGATTAGCAGCAGCATGAACCATTTCGGACATTAAGTCACTTTGAAGCGGCATTTGATCATTTATTAAGACATCTCTACGTTCATTGGCGCCACCATTCAGTTGACAATGATCCAAACACCCATGACGACAAATTTCAACTTTGCACTTGATATGAACACTTAAAGCATCGGGAAATTTGAAAGCGTGGAAGAAAGCATACGTAATAACTGTAGCTCGTTCGTCGGGTGCGCGTGCTTTAAGAAATCGCGAAATCATCTTGGGCCGTAGAACGCAACCAAATTCATCGGATAAATTAATGACGTGACCGGAACCATCAGAAGCCATGCACGATTTAACACGCATATCAAATTCACCTGCAAATGAAAACGAGCAGAGAATTAAAACCAAATACAAGCATTTTCGAATTACTCTACAACTTTGCTCTCGTTTTTCTTAATTTAAATGGAATTCAAAAATGACCTTAACATGGTTTAATTATCTGCTGTGTTCAACTCGAACTTTTCACAAGTTTTCTTTACATTAAAAATTTAATATTTTCTCGAGCGTTTTAGATGAAGTACACGCAAGTTACATACCGCGATAATCGTTAATTGCTACCACCAGCGTTAGTGTAGATCCTAATGGTACAATACCACTAACCGGCGGTGCCCAAGGGCCTTTGCCATGTTGTATTTCCATCCAGCAATCGACGTTGTCACCTGTGAATTGAAAAGTTATATATCGAGAGCTATTCATTTGATCGGATAAACGACTGCCTCTTACCTCTAAAATCTAATTGTATTACATCTAGGTCAGCAATTACCATTGGGGGCTTTGATGCCGTCTTTTCATAATCGTTGAACCACTCGCAACGCAAACGTTTCGCTTCATCCCAGACTTCTAGCAAATCTTTGTCATATTGCACAACAACCTGAAATTGGATTAAAAATTTAAGAAAGTTTCATTCTCTTTTTGGCGCAACTTCGAAACGATTCATTCCGGGGAATGAATGAAAAAATGTTGGTTTTGATTTTCAATTTGGTTTTGTATCTATGTGCGCAACCTACTCCAATGTATAGATTGCCTTGCAGTTCCCTTAGATGGCAGCTTGAAATTTCTGGGCAAACGAAATATTCTAAGACACTTCATATGCTCTCCAGACACACGATATATATATTCTCGAGCTGAGGCATTCCCAATTAAAGCCCGCACAAGGTACTCAATGTCGCCACATTGAGGATTGAATTTACGATTGAAATTACGATTGATGGTCGGCGAAATACATTTTCACGCTAAATTATCGAATGAATTTACAACATATTTATATGTAATACTAAAGTCCACCAGAAATAGAGGGTTAAGGGCGTTAAAGACCCCACAGAAATATATCAGTATTTTACAACAGATTAAGAACAAGATATTTCGTATGTTTTAGATTATCTTTATTAAACTCTATATATGTGGAATTGTTTCCTTGGGACAACTTTACAGAATTCTGAATAAAAAATTGAAGAAAGCGATTTTCGTAAGTTTAATAGGAGTAAGCTTTACAATGTTAAAGCATATCTTTAGACCGGATGGGGCAAAGTTTGGGTTATACCGTGGGTGCACCAAAACTTCTTAATGATCTTCTGTCAAATTGTGTTGAATCATTAAAAGTATGGGGGGCATGTGCGTTTTTCGCTATGCAAGCTGGAGGTAGAAATCTTCGAAAGATGCTGCCGGTTCGTGCCAGCAGCATTCACGATTCCCCATCTTTACTTCACGGAGACTGCTTGCAATTAGCACGCTTCCTATGGTGGAACCTCAGCGAAATACGCTATAGGCTGTTCAACCGCTGCCTTTCCAAGCGCCGTAATTCTCGGAGCACTCTGTTTACGAACTCGTCTAAAGTGCTCTAGACCTCATTGCTACCAGTTATCACCTACAATTTCTCACCGAGTTCTACTTGAAGTCTACCATTCTCAAATCTTTTGCAGCGAAATATAGCACGATCTGCACCCTCTTTTCTCTCCGAGCATTTCGGGTAGTTTAGCGAGTTGTCGTGGCCGAACCTATACAGGTACTTCCACAAACACCCATGACCAGTCAAGAATTGGGTGAAATAACAATTTACCTTGCGTTGCGTTTGGGGTAAGAACGAACGTCCACCTTGCTTTCGTTGTTCTTTCATATCACGATTGCCAGATCCTCATCTACACTAGCCTCTCGTCTTTTTTCATGGCTTTTTGCGGGACGGTCGTTGATAAGACGCTGTGCGTGGAACAGCCTCATATCATCCACCGAAATATAGGCGATATATTGCCGTCAACTTTCGGTACACTGCTTTGACGTTGAGTGCCCTCGCTCAAACTGGGCCGAAGTTATTGCCGTGGCTATTATTTTCCGATTGGTGGTTTCTGCCATAATCAGCGCCAAAGACAACTGGATGGCAACAGCTTTCTCTGCCGCTTAATCCACGTGGTGCTTAAAGCTAAGTCGACGGTCTAGCATACCTCCAAGGTATATGAGAGCAGCAGATGATTGTGCGGTGTGTTGTCGGACTCGTATGCAACATGTTTCCACGCGCTTTCGGTTAATTATTACCACCGCCTCCGTTTTATGATCCGCTAACTTTACTCCCAATTCTTGTAGTCACACCTTCACTTTAACAATGGCCTCGTTAGCAGCCAGTTCTACCTGTGTAACGCACTTTGCGACTACTACAATTGCTATATTGCCGGCAAAGCCGATATTCCTTGCACCGACAGGCAATTGTAACTCCAGCCGTTGTACGTTATGTTCCACAGGAGAGGGCTGATCCATATGGGATGTCCGCCGTTATTTTATGTCACCTATTTTTCATTGTCGGTCTTGTACACCAACGTGCGGTTCGAAAGGTAGCTTGTTATTCTGCCAAGTATATATCTTGGAACCTTACGGGGGTCTTACGAATAGTATCGCAGTCCGCCGAATTAAAGGCGTTTTACACGTCCAATGTAACGACGACGCAGTACTCTTTATCGCCGCCTCTCCATCGGCTTTTATTATCTGAGGTAAGCGCCACTACATGTTATATGCCGTCTTTACTAGACTGTGCTCTTCTGAATCCGTATTGGTTATCCGAGAGAGCGCGTCTTTCCTCGGCCACGAGTAGCAGGCGTTCGTATACGACCCTCCCCAATACTTTGCACATTGTGTGGAACAGGCAGATGGGTGGATGTGACGATGGCCCGTTCGCTGGTTTATTACCCTTCAAAATGAGGACCAAATTCTGCACCTTCCATTTATTTGGGAAGATCTTCTTTTCTAAACATTTTTGCAACATCGTCATGAAGACGTCTGGCTTCCTTTGCACCGGTGCCTTCAAGGTCCTGTTTAAAAATCCATCTGGGCCAGGAGTTTTTCTGTCCCCGATTTTTTTTCCGACGCTCAGTAACTCTTACGCAGTAATTGCTGGTACAGCTTCATTTTCTCTGCCGTAGAAGTGTACCACCACGTTAGGCTGTCTCTGCTATCTTCTGGACCATGAGCGGACATGTGACTTGCGGCGTTCTTTGTCCTTCTTCTTCTTTGCCGCTTCTGCTTTTCTGCTTCTTATAGCTTTTTTCAGATTACTGCGCAGGTTTTTAAAGAGGGTCAACAGCTCGTTAAAATTTCTTTTTCTTCTCGAGCGCAGCACTTTCGTCTAGAAGCTCGCTCTCAAGGACGCTATTTCATCGGTCTACCAGTAGAACGGTGATACTCTTCTGCCTGTACTTCCACGTCCCATGCTTCTGTCACATTATGCAGCAGTTGTCCATAATAATATTAAATATGTCACGCCTCCGTCTCTGCTACCCCACTGAAAGTGGCATGTGTGTGTGTGCGCGTGTGTTTTCATCGTCCGTTATCAATCCGCGCAGACATCTGAATATCGTTTCGTTTTAGCAACGAAACTCAGTCCAGTACGTTTTCCATTGTTCCAAGTATCGAATTTCTTTTTGTACCCAACCTTAGGCATATGATTTACAGTTGATTTTGGCCTGGATGTTGTGTTCCGTAACAATGTGATATGATGAAAAATGGCAGTTCTCCTCCATTTTTTAAGGAGTTTCATCGACATTACTCACTATTCATTAACCAGCGTGTGACGCATTTTCAACATCGAAATTTCCTGCTGCTAATTTTAATGAAACATCTTTATCCATAAATACAACGCATTCTCTCACAAGCCTGCGAACCGCTATCATTTTGGTCCTTGGATGCATTGCACACATCATAAGTTTTTATAATTTAAATAATAATAAATCAAATGGAAATTAAAGTGTATTTCAAAATTTAGTGAACAAAAAAAAATTATTTACTCTTTAATTATGAAATGATATTATTTTCCAAGTTAATTTGAGATGTCGAACTACTTCTTTGAATGCTAAGTATACTTAGTCTTGAAATTTGACATAAGGAATGTCCAGATCATCATGGATAACTTAAACCCGAAAGATTGTATTATTAGCTAAATATAGGCTACCAAAAAATGTCAGTTGATGCAGTTTTGCATCCTGTGTACCGTTATAGATTCTTTTTTGCTTCTGATCCGTCAAATGTAATTTTTAATGACACTCTAGTCCCAGATAGTCTACGCAATTGCGTCTAGGGATAATATAGTCAATCAAAACGAGTTTTTAGTTAAGATGAATATAAAAGTGCATGAATTTTTGCGAATTTATTCTGAGATTCTACTTATCGAGTCAAAGAGAGATCCTGTTGAAGAAACATTGTGTATATATATATACATATTTATATATACCTATATAAAGCGATTGCTTAGTCTTTTTCAGTTTCCAACAGAATTCTTTTCAAGTGGCTGCTAGTACGTGGAAAATTTTCTATGCTCAACCGCACGCTTTTGTAGACAACTAAAATCATTCTAAAATTGCAACTATGTAAAACTTTACTGAAAACGGATTGGATTCGGACTATTTTGGCGACGACTCTTCATTAAAACACCTTACTGCGAAAGAGTTATTTGATGAAAAATATTACAAATTTTCCAAATTTCTTGATAAATATCGCTGAGCAATATTATTTCGGCCTATTAAATTAAAGTGAAAAGTTTGAATCAGATAAGACGAGGTTTTGAACCCAATCTTATATCTTACAGTTCCTACGACAGGTGAGTCTTTATATGGGAAAACCGTGTAATTTTTTAAATTTCACAATGAGAACTGGTTCGTAATAGCAAGTGGACATAGAAAATAACTGTACCGAATGGGCACTATATGGATCTACTTTTTAGACCTCACCGAGTATAAGAATGCCCATAAAAATAGGCTCTTATATGGTGTAAAAGTCTAATATTTATATGATAATAAGTCAGATCCTGTTCTAAGGATCCCATGAATAGTAGGCATTTACATGGATACAAAATATGATACGCTACGCAAATGCATAAAACATTATATTAGGCGTAGTAGTGTAGGATATTGAATAGTTGACCTTGCCTTTGCTTGCTTTTCTATAGAAACTTACCGTATTTTCATAGAACTGACCGTTCAAATCTGGTTTCGTACCACATCTTGAATATGAAATGCGAAATGAGAAAAACGTTTTTCCCGTTGAAGGCGGTACGTAAACGCAACGAGGATCACTGTGTTGTCCTTTATAAGAAAAAAACCAAAAAAAAAAAAGCATAGACACGTTTTATTATACGCTTCAGGTGTAAATGACATTGAAAATGATAATGAAAAAAGTGAAATTCACTAACCTTTTGAACTCACAATACCCTCGAAAGGATGAGAAAATGTTAAATGTACATCCATGTGATCTTTACCGCACATCACTTCCAATGAGATTATGTTTGGCATACCTTCTGGCCTCTCCAGTGGCCACAATTCATTACCAGCTAAGACTAAACTAAACTGTGAAAATATATGAAAAGAAAAAATCATATTATAAAAATAATATATAAAATTTAAAAGTAAGCCCTACTGAGAGCAGATATGCACCGTATGGTAAGTAAAATATTTAAATTCTTAAATAGATAAATCTTCGCACATTTTTATTAATGATTCGTGTGCAGTCAACTGGTCTATCAGGGAAATTATTTTATCCTACACCACCAGTGGTACAGTGTATATTAAGTTTGTGCAGCCATAGGCAGCACCGAAAGGGGCTTGAGATAAACACATCTTATTGTACAGATGGATTCAGAATCGATTGCTGGATCGATCGAAGCTTGTTTGTCCGTCTGTGCACCTATTCGTCTGATGTCTGTCCATGTGTCTGTCGCCATTTTGAAAATATCTTGATGAAATTTGATACAGTGACCTGTTTTGGTGCAATGACACACGGTATTGAAATTGATTCGAATCGTATCACTTTCTCCCATATAGGGCTGTATTTTGAGGAGCCGTTGTATCAAAAAATGTGAGGTGCTATACCGTGACTGTGACTATATGATATTTTTTTACTTGTTTATTTACTTTTATTTTTTTAAGCATTATCATTTTATGGCGAGCAGGGCTTGGCGCAACGCGCAATAATGGAAAATTATATTCAAAAGGATTTCCTTTATTTTTACAACATTGATCCTTTCACGCATTCCGTCAACGAATATGCAACATGTCCAATTTCTGATTACATTTACGCTTTTTCTTTGTGGCATGTAATGCTTTCTCATGGTTTTTCACATTCTTTGTGTTTCTTTTTTTTTTTTTTGTTTACCTCCAGTAAGCATTTGAAAAAATAATTCAAAATAATGCATAATGTGGAATGCAGTCGTAAAAGTGATAAGAACATCATGTCAATACATCGTAGTTTGAATGCAAAAATACATAGAAGACAGACAGGCAGCCAGCTTAAATCCATTCAGAAACTAATGCGTCAAGGATCAGCATAACAAAAAGTTGATTCATTTTAAGTTTACATACATCTACGCAAGCTTAATGTACCCTGTGTTATATTGGAAACGGCATACATACATACATACATACATACATATGTGATAATTTTCATTGGGATGTGTTCGTTTAAATGGTTTAATTTTGCACAAATTGTACTAAAGATCAGATTGGAAATACCGTTCATACTGTTATCAAACAAATACGATTTTCAAAATATCCATACGAAATAAATTGAATATCCATTGAAATAAGTTAAATATACAGTGTATATAATTGTACATATATATATATGTATATATATATAGATTCGAGTTACATATATGTATAGATAAATATACGGATATTTGATATGTATTTAAAGATATATATGTATATATAAACGGTGTAATAACATAGTTTCGTTGAAAATTATTCGTTTCAATACTAGTTGGTTGTATACAACAACACCAACTAACTAACTAACTAACTAACTAACATTTCATAGTTTGTTAGAACAGATAACATCGATCGTCATACTATTGCTTAATGCTTGCCTCTTCAGCTGATCATCGGACTGTGAATGGTGCCAGTTTGTCTGAAAGTAAAGCGAATGCAATGCATATAAAATTAATATATCGCGTTTTTCAGCGTACACTTTCACATCTGCGTTTCAAATTCTTCTGCTTTCTCTCTTTCACTGCATGCATATGTATGCGTATTTATTTCTTTCTTTCTCTTTCGCTCTTTACATTTTCCGTTTTCTTGAAAAATGCTTAAGCAAACGCCTAACACACTCCTTAACATATGTACGGTTATATTGTTATACACATACATACACACATATAAAGATGCAAAGAATTAGATCAGATTTTATGTTAATTCTTTTTACCCGGTTTTAGCTGTCTTTTCATATGCAATTTTCTATAAGAGATGAGCCTAGCAAAAAAAGGCTGTTAATAGGTAAACATTACAGTAGCGATAGTGACATCGAATAGAATACTTTTGCTACCTGAAATGTTATCATATTCATATTCATATATATATTTCGCAGATGCAAATATCGGTAAATACTTAACATATGAATTTCTAAATATATATATATATATATATATATTAGCTTTTATTTCCAATATATTTTCATTATTTTCCTTTCTTGATTTCTCAATTTTATCATTCTATTTTCTTTTACAAGCACTACGTGTTTGTCATACCCGCAAAAAAATTTCTCTTGAAGCAGCAAAACGTCCTAAATGAGGCACGCTCGTGCTTGATTAAATACATATAAATAAGAACATATATAATAAGCCATATAAAATATCATGTGCATTGTTGCGTGAAATATACTTTCATTATAACATATTAGAGTTTTAGTTATCGTTCAATATGTAAAAATTGAATAAAAAAAAAAAAAAAAAAAAATGAAGAAAACAAGAACAAGAGAGAGACAACAATGAGATTGCACTAAGGTGAGCAAAGTCTTGAGTAAATTGTAATCATTCTATCGTATGCATCCACCACTCAAATGACGACATTAATAGAGACAAACAAGACTAATTTTACAACTTTTTTTTTTAAATCCTATATCACTCGTGACACAGGGGATATTAAGTTGGCTCGGCCGTACGTAACACGCAAATAGACTTGACATGGACACACTCATTGTTATATCGATCGATTCAGAAGCATTTTTTTACTCGACCTAAGCTTGTCTGTTCGCCGGTCCGTCTGATGTCTGTCCATGTATTCTTGTGCTCAAGTTGTAGATCGCAATTTTTGAGATATTTCGATGAAATTTGATACATTGACGTTCTTTGACCCGAAGACGAATGCTGTTGAAAATAGTTCGGTTTGGATCACTTTTTCGACAAGTTACCATATAACGTCTTATTTTATATGAAAAGTAAATTGCAAAGTTAGTGAGTAATTTTATACCGTCATTATAAATTTTGAGCTATTTTTGGTATATGATGAAAATCAAAATCAAATACTTCATGTCCGTCTCTCCGTTTCATCTCTGACGCCGAACAATCGTAAAGCGTAAAGAAAACTATTCTACGAAGTTACGATCTATGAATAATAAAGAGTCATTACCCATAACTTTGTAAATAGTTTGAGCAATTGATTCATTTAAAGTTGAAAATAAATAGACTTAAACTCTTGTGAAACTTTTAAACCTGCCGCCTTTGCGGTTTGTTAATAAACATATGCAAGTCATGGAGCATCTAGATTTCCCATCTTTGAATAATGCATATGCTCTGCAAAGTCTTTTATTGTAGTAGTGGTAGTAGAAGTAGTAGCAGTAGTAGTACTAGCAGTAGTAGTAGTAGTAGTAGTAGTAGTAGTAGTAGTTGTAGTAGCAGAAGCAGTATATTTCGTTTCACTTTATAAATCTTATGCAATGAATTTCTTTTTATATTGAAATTTTGAAAATAAAAAATTTTAATGTTCTAGAATCCAGTCTGAAAGTTTTCGTCTAAAAGTCAACTTTATTTCATTATAAAGCGTGAAAAGCGTTGAACACCTGATATATGAAACTACACGTTTTCTTTATATCGCTTAGAAATCTACTTCAAACAGTTCGTAAACTATTTAATGTAAAGCTTAAACTCAAGAAGTCGCCTCTTCGTCTGTCTGTACGTCCTATGAAAAATATAGCATTTAACGCGTACTTCCTTACGCGATTTACACGCAAAGCCATTTTTGACATTAAATGAGTAACCACATTAATCTGGACGTAATAACTGACGATTTTGATTTATGTATTATACAAACAAACAATAACCTGAAGGTAATTCCACTTAACTACGTGGGCATAATTGCAGTGAGTTGTAAATTTCATGATACGGTTTATACACATTATTATATAATTTATAGGAAAACCGTAGGATATGTAACAAGATCTGAATATGTTTTATCAACGATTAAGACGACAATTGTTAGGTCTAAATTATATGCAAGGATAAGATAAATATATATATTTAATCAATCGCATTTTATGATCACCCCTTCTTAGATTCCAGCTGAAGTTATAAGTGAATTGCACGCGACATAGGAAAAAGAGTTTTTATCTTAAACGGTAAAGCAAAAGAGACAAAAAACACTTACCATTAATTGTAAAATAAATATAAAACTAAATCTAAGGCCCCACACTTGTGTAGGACCTTTTTGTGGGCTCCACATCCTGGAGCTATATCCCGCAGTAATTAATCTGAAAAACAAAAGAGAAAACAAAGCAGATAATAATAAAGGCAACCGAAAATTAAATAATATAATAAAATAATATCCGTTGTCAGACGTAACGGGCCTAAAACGGGCGTTCGGTGCGCAGCGTATGCAGTAGTAGATGAACGAGAGCAAGTCCAAGTTAATCACGCCATACACAAAAGTAGTTCAACATTTGCAACCAAAGCTGGAGCTATTCTTTAAGTCAGTAAATTGAACGCAAACGGTTACCATTAAAGATAGTATGCCGATCATAAAAGCTATCCGAAAGCTGTCCTTAAATTCCAGCTAGAACTTCTTAAATATAGCTAAGCCATGTTGGAGCGAGCAGACCTAGTAGTCAAATTCGCGGCTTCGGCACCTTTTATTACCAACGCGACAATGGAAAAGATTAACAATGAAAAATATATTAGAAAAAACTTCACTTCTGGCATATTAATCCTAACCTCATTTCAACACTCTAA
The DNA here is from genome assembly GCA_000688735.1 of Glossina austeni. NCBI lineage: Eukaryota > Metazoa > Arthropoda > Insecta > Diptera > Glossinidae > Glossina > Glossina austeni. The sequence continues at coordinate 843,029 of KK502469.1, read as the reverse complement.
TAGCTCGTCAACATCGAGGAAATCAAGATCAAAATATTTGCAAGAATCTGCAGTTGTGAACAAAATCTCACAATTAAACATACACTTTGTGAAAACGGACATCTTTTCAACATTTTGAAGATACGTATTCGAAACGTCTAACCAACGGGCCTGTAGACCTATAGACATCTACAAAACAGGTGGTGAACACCTGTACAATAAAATATTGCACTTTTTTAAAGAAACCAGACCAACCATTTAATCTACCTTCTAGCAAAACGGGTAAGAAAATTATATTCGACTGTAGTCGAATCTTCTCGACCCACCATCTTTTATATCCGCTTGCACGGCAAATACAAATATACTCCCCTTCGGGGAGTTTCGTGGTGGCTGTGGTTGCCCCCAAAATCGCGGGAACGTTAAACATTTGGGGTGTTAGAGGGGAGGGCATGCCATACACATGCCCTTGATCTGGAACTGCTTGGGGGCCTCCCTGCTCCCAGCGGGGCGCTTTCTCTTTCCGTGTGCCATCGGGCACCGTAGGGTTAAGCCTCCACGGCAGGAACCTACGTAAACCCCCTATCACATCAGTAACAGTTGCTGAGTAATGAGCAAAACATTTATTGTTTTGCTTTTGAAAGCAAAAGCTTTCTGACTTCACCCTGTACTGTGACTGATTTGAACTATTTTCCGCAATAACCTGCGTGCAGCAACTTCAAATATTGTTTCCAAATTTAAAGGCGATATCTTCATTTTTGCGACCAGAAGAATGTTTACCATAGAAATTATACAGGCAGATAGACAGACGGACAGATGGAAAGTGCCTAGATCGATTCAGCATTTGATAGTGATGAAGAAGTTTTACAATGTTAACGGTGCTTCTTTGGAATTTTCGTAAAAACTTTCGTATAAAAACCATTATACGACGACAATACAATCGACTACCGTATCGTTAACAATTCAGGTTCGATTTTATGCGGTAAACCGAAAAAAAAATAATGATAAACTTTTCAAGTAACTTTATTCGACTCGAAGCGCGCGCTTCTGTCATTTAAAAAACAAAAATGAATTTTTTCTAGTTTTTAATTTAATTTTCAATATTTTTTCAATTGGATATAATAAAGACGACATGTAATAGGAAGGTATGGTGACTATAGCAGGCATTAAAAGCTCTTTAACCCTACAATTAATAAGGCCTTCAATGCGCTTCTTTAGGATTAATTTTCGTTTTTATAAAATGTTTGCACTTCCAAGTCAATTGATATCCTCGTTGATGCATTTCACCGGCATAGTCATCCATATGATCCACCTATCAATCCATGTTTTTTCGTAACGTGTAAAACTGTGAATCACAGAGTCTCTGCGCTTCTTTACTGTACCCACCACTATCCATAGGTGGATGGATATTCTCACTTTATTAAAACGTTTGCGACACCGAGAAGGAAGATATAAAGACGCCATGAAATTTGCATATTCTTGAGCATTATAAAATTCGGCAACGATCTGTGTATGTCCATCTATTCGTCAATGTTTTTTTATCCTTTACTTTTTGATGTCACTTTGTGACGTTTAGAGAGAAGTGAGAAAAAAGAAAGAGATGGAAAGACCGCAATGTGTAAACAATCGATAGGTGTTATAGTAGCCTTTAGAGACGAGGCACTATTTCGATCGATAAGTGAAATTCCGCCACACACTTGAGTTTTAAATCCACGAATACTGACTTGGTAGTCGCGATTTTTATCTGCTGTTGTTATGCTACGCATACCATTGTGTTCAAAAAATAAGGCCAATTTAATTGTTTCACGCAAACGACGCATAACACGCAAATAATATTTTTTGTTAACAGTTCCCCCCCCGGCGGAAGGCGGAATTCATAGTACACGACACCGCGATAATCCAAGAAAACTGTTAACATCACCTTCATTTTTAGGCACAGCATTACTCCCGACCGCATATATTGATTAATTGCTTCAAATTTGGTAAAAATATCGCAAGTTCTTGCATACAGGTTGATATTGAAAACGGGTTTAATTTGTCCATAGGACAGACACTCACAATGCAATACAAACTGACAACATTTTCGTTTCTACAAACAAAGAAGGGACAACAAATATAACGGTAAACGGGGCAGCGTATACTTTATAAATCATCCTGTAGCAGTACTTGTACAACCAATTAACAGAAATCGCTCATAGCCATCCAATTGTAGAGAATATCGAAATTTCATTTTTTTTTTTCGAATTTTTGAGAAGAAGAGGGAAGTAGGCCACGTCAGTTTCTTGCTGATAAGGGAATCTGTTTAATAAGATGGCTGTTGGTTGCACTCCCACGTCCATAAAAATTGAAAAATTTTTTTAAGGATCGTATCGTTTGCACTTTCGAAAGTTCAATGTTTAGCATTCAGAGATGGGAATCGACCCAAGCAAACGGAACACGATAGTTAGTTAACATTTTGTGCAATTATCGCTGCGGGAATGGTGGCTGGAAAAAAAAATGAGATTTGATCAGAACGCATAGCCATCGGGGAATAATATCGGAAAATGAGTATTTAATTACATTGTAACTGAGAATTCCAGAGTAGAGCTAAGCGCAATGGCAGAAATGTTAACATTATTTAAAAATGGTTCTTTTCTTCACAACACACAAGTCTACATCCAGAGATTGCATTTTACCAGCCTTTCTAAAATATTAGTCTTTTATCATTTATATGGCATATATATATATATCTAAATGTATATTTATGTCTATATAAACATGTTCATATTTATATATGTACAGACTTTCTGGTATTAATTATTTTATAATTCATGGCAATGTGTTGAAAATTAACCGTTCATTTCTACCATAAATTTCAATTAAATACCGTTTAAATGTAGCATGAGTATGTAGTGCATAGCGAGCACATAACTACTTACTATCTTGTCATTGGAAAAATAAAATGGAATGAGCGTTGATGTCATACGACTGTTTAAATGGTAAATACTGATTTATCCGATATGGTGGTCAAGTGTTGTTTTAGAAACACATTTTTATACACACGCACCCAAAAAGGGAGCACTTTAGCATCATAACGTTTTCAATATTTATAAGAAGAACGTATTCTAAGGTAGATTCTTAAACAAGTAAATGATTGCGGCAATAACTTTGCTGCTTGTCTCAACAGCTTAGGGAGTTACACTTTGAAAAATCTTGTCATCTCCTTGTGATATTGCTGAGGTATGCAACCATTTTTAAATTATTATGAAAAGCATAAAATGTGCAAGAAGGCCGTTTAACATAGCATAGGCAAAGAGCAGTCATAAGCATAGATAGCTCTAAGAATCAGATATCGAACAATAGTGCCTATCTTAAGCAGTGTCTAAGTTGCTGTTTGATAGAATCAGCTTCACACTCAGTTGAAAAATATTTCTGACTGGCTTATTAATACATCCGCAACTAACAATAAGATCCAGTCTAGTGTGCGTTGGAATAAATGGGAAATAAAGTGGAAATAAGTTGGAATTAAAATTTCATCGTTCATTGGGGACATACTGAGGCATGCAGGCGATTCTGGCGAACACTTGGGTACAAGTTTTTCAAAACTACATATTCACGGGATCGAGAGTTATACGCGAAAATTTGAAAAAGTTGTCGGTATTTTTCCAGTTTGTTTTCGTTTCTCGCACATGATGAGCGTGCATATGGGCAGATTACACCCACTTTTTAACTTCATACGCCAGGGAATATTTATACCAAATTTCAGCTTCCTATCTTCATTGACGGATCAACCCGTCAAATTGACGGGTTTCGGTAAAAGTAAGCAAAGTGGGCGTGTCACAGAAAAAGGACTAAATCTATATATTTTTGCTGCGTTACATCATTAAAAACCAACATGTAACATCTGCTTACTTCTGTCGAATATTTGAGCTTGAAATCACAAACCCGTCAAATTGGGGGATACGGTAAACCTAGTCTTAACATCGACGAGATGCTGATCTACTGTGAATAACCATTAATCTGAAATTAAATTTTAGACTGGTATCTAAAAAAGATTACGGTTACTTTGTTCCAGGTTAAAGATGGGATCACGCCCGTTGACATATGGAAGACATGCTTGACCAGCAAAATTATTATTAATTTTATGCAAAAAAAAAAAAATGTCTGCATAACTAACATTACATTTTGAAATAGCTCACGATTGACTCTACAAGTAGAAGCAATTGATACTCAACGCTTGATATATAAACACGAATCTCAATCGTAAGACGTTTCATTTCGTCTAACAAGAATCGGAGAAGAAAGCATATATAGAGATATAATAATAAATCGAACGGAAATGCTTTACAGGAGTGTTTTCCTTCAAAACGAGTGCCAGACAGATGGATAGATGTACATATAGTACTTAGTATATATATATATATATATATATATATATATATAATACTTATGATTGTTTATTCTCTGCGCACACAAGCACTTGGCATGTAACGTATAACTGCCACAATTAAGTGATCGAATTAATTCGTCTTTTAAACTTAGACTGCGAAAGGACGAAGGATTTATAGAACTTCTTTGTGTTCCACTGTCATACAGAAAGGTAGAATAACCACCCTAATACAATTCTGCTATTCCCAAGGGCTTAGAACATGTAGAGTTTATTATGTCCATATTTCTAAGTCTTGTCTGCCACTGCGCGTGGGTACAAGTATTAGATTTATCAAATAGAGATGAAGTAAATCTCTCCCTCTCTTTTAGAGATGTCAATATAGAACGTTCAGAAGCTCTCAACGTTCGCTATTGAGCAGGACACGTGTTCGAAGTATCGAAAGATGTTGCGGTGTAAAAACTACTTCACTGCAAGCGACATCAGTGCCATTTACACGGCCGTTATTCGGCCAAAATTAGAGTAAACATCGCAAGTGAGGTCAGGAACCTTCAAATCATCTCGGAATTTTGCCGGCCGCATATAGTGAAGGACATAGATATCCCTGAGCATCGACTTGGCGTGGACTATGTCGTGCTTATGAATAGATGTACCCATGCAAGTGTACTCGGCTTTCTCAGGACTCTAACCCAAGCTCTGGAGGTGCGCACGGCAGACTATCTCGTTGCTTTAACTGCACAACTCACTGTTCGCCCATCGAGCCCGATCGCCAGATGCTTCCTACAAATTCAGCAATACAATTTAAAGGTTAAGTAGACACCTAAGAGAATCAACGCTCTTGCGGATGCATTATCTTGACATCTGTGTGTATTACCAACCTTACTGCTGCCATTACTCAGGGCATAGAAAGCGTATATGTTGCCGATAGAAGTCATTCTTCTTTACAATTTCATAGGCCTGTAGGGTAATACATAACTCTACAATGCATACGAGAAGATTTCACTTTGTCGTTGCGTGGTACGGACTACACATAAAAACACCGTGGATAGCTAGCAATGTACACGTTGTGGATACTGCAAAGGATACTCAAACACATGTCGAAGAAAATGCCTTTAGAAACATGACATTGTTATGTCTACGGATAATATAACACTATGTTGTATTAAGAAATGCAAATATTATTTCTTTTCTTTCCTAAGTAAGTATTAATAAAGAAATTTTCTCTAAGAAAATCGTGTGTATATCACAGTTTAATATTTCCTTGATAGCTTAACGAATTGCTTTATCTTTTAATCGAAAAATTATTGAATACTTTGACGCTTCAACTCAAACTGAGTGATGAATAAAGAAAAAATATTTTCCTTTAATTTTTTATTAAATCTTGATCTTCCAAAATGTACCTTTACGATATCATGGCAGTTAGATCAAGTGTACAGTAAGAAATCCAGTGTTACTCTTTGTTTACTTATATGCCATGAAAACCATGCAAAGCTGTGCTACTCACAAGTAGATTGTTGTTGGTATTGATAGATAGGTCCCTTACAATATCGTATATCGCGACCCATTTGGAAATTTCCCTTGGCTTCAATGGGTGCACAAATTTCCCTGGCCATTATTTATAAGGCGTTAGTAATATTGCCTCAGTTACCCCAATGCTTGTACTTGGACTTGTTTTTTTCTTTTTTTTTGTAGATAATACGACAGTTTTGTAATATTCTTGACTTTCTTAAATTGTTCTTTTGAGAATAGTTCCTTTATTTCGCTTATTATAACCGAAATAATACTATCGCGTATACAATTAATTTGTTATCATTACCTTTTGCTAATCTCAAGGTCATTCAATAATTTTACCATTTTTATAGCAAAATTGCAACATTTTCTTATTTGCTTAGAGAAAGTTTGGTTAATGATTATTGTTAAAGCTTCGTTAAGCTTCTTGAAAGTTGGAAGTGATCAGGAGCTTTGAAGAAAGCATTACTTCAATTGTTTTGTTCGTTGGATAAGCAATGTTAACCACAATCAACTAAGTTATCCTCACAACAAAAAAGCACAACAAGAAACAATGCAAAGCAATGTAGATAAGCGTTGCCAGCTGCTGTTAAATATCATGATTTATATGCAGCTTTTTCAAGGTGCATACATATGCGTGTGTGTGTGTGTGTGTGTATGAAATATTAATATTATGCATTTTAAATTATTTAAGCTGTACGCTTAATATGCTTTTATTCCCCTACTTAGTGTCTTCCTAAGTCAATGGATAGGGATCTACAAAAAGCATAGATTTACGTGTGCCATGTATGTATGCGTAAATCCTTAAATTGTCATTAAAAAATTCCAAAAAACATAGACAAGTTCTTTATGCTTTGAAAAGCTTACCTTTGATGGCATACTTTCATCTATAGAATGCTCTATAATTATAGGAAGCATCCATCCGCTCTCATAATATATTACTTTTAGGGTATTTTCAAGAAATCTATATAATGAACTGTTCCTACATCCTTCTTAGGATATACTTCAAAAATGAAGGGAAACTAAAAAAAAAAAAGGACGAGACTATATTTCTCGTAAGAAATACTCTTTCACACATCTATGGCTTATCATCAATCTGCTATATTGCAAATCTAAATAATGAAAACATTTTCTCTTTCATTGATTTCAATATTAAGTTAAGCTAAACTCAAAAGACAAAAAAATAAATAAATAATTGGATATTATCAGCAAAGTAACTTTGCTTCATTTATATATTTAGAGACAGAACTTTTTAAATTTCAGCTAACTGTGAGCAGATCCATTGAATGATTTAATTAGTTTTTCGACTAAACTTCGACTGGTTTTTAAAAAGATCAAAAAACCAAAAGGAAGTTGGTACGTTTTTTAAATACGGTTTTCTATTATCTGCGCATGGAGGTCAAAGCTCATTTACACGATTGCCAAATGCAAGAAGAAGTTAAAGGTATGGTGGCATACGCAAACATATTGCAAGCTCGTTAAGTAGACTCAGCTATACGTTCTAACTTGCGAATATATATAGCAACATATCAATATTTTTAAGCGTTACAATAATTTGACATACATCCATGGATTTTTTGGTCTTCGCAAGCTGACGATCCGTTATATGAAAGATAGTTTTGAAATTTATTATATTTTCAAAACGAATCCATGATACTTTTCCAATTGCAATTTTTGAATATTCGTTTCGTCTTTTCTTTCCTTGCATCGGAAGAGTTGTATTCTTTTGAACACATGAACAGATGCTATATACGAACACCACTAGAACAACAATAATAATAAACAAATTCAGTGAATTCAATCATCTATGGTATTATTACGGAATAACATATTTTTAAAAAAAAACACATCGCTTACTTTCTCTTAAGATTGATTGACGGGATTTCAACCAGAGATTTGCATAGACATCTAAAATGCAAGCAAACCCACACGACCAGTCTTTATAAAGAAGAGGCAGGGTAAGCAGGGTAAGGTTTAATGTTTAGCAAAAGAATGTTCAAAGCATATTATTCAAATATTTCGAACAATTATTGCAATCACCTGCTAATATGCACCGATAGCTTCGAGGTGCATTAAAATGCTTTTCACGGCACACACACACATATGTAAATTTAATCAACAGATTAACTTGAAATTTGCGATTTGTGAATCTCGGAGTTCAACTGTTTCAACTACTACGCTACGTATGCTGCATGTTTCGTTGCATTTATCGTTGCTGTTATTGTTGTTATTATTATTATTATTATTATTATTAGTCTTATTTTTTTTTTTTTTTTTTCGAAAAATCCTTATTTTGCACATGCTAAGCAAAAAAAAAAACTCCGCCAACCAGTTATTAGAAACTGCTCTGTCATTTATTTTGATGGTTTTACTCTTTTTACTCTTTACCCACTGAAACAACAATTATCACTACTTATGAAAATGTGTAAAAAGTGAAGTGATAAAAAAAAAAGAAAGACAAAGATATAGCAAAGCGTAGCAAAAAGAAAAAAAAAGAAAAAAATTAGACCAATTATTGCTCAGTGAGCAAAGGAAAAACTAAAATCGAAAGAAAATTTTACTTTCATTATTTTCATTAAAATTGAAAACTAAAAATGGCCTCAAATTTGTTTACAGCATATGTATATAGCACAGAATACAATAAAAATTTCAAATAGAAAAAAAAAAAACGAAACGAAACCAAGCGAAAGAAGAGAAATATTTTATTTGGATTAAATTTTTTTTAATACCGATCGATTGGATTATTGCTTATATAGAAAAAGTGCATATAGATTATGACACATGTATAAGCGATCCGGGGGAGATGCATGGATTTTAAAGCTACTCATCTAACTTGTATTAGGCGAGTTGAAAGACGACAAAAGCGTGCATATTCTAGACGTGAATATATACATTTCTACACACATTTCATGATTAATTATTTGTCTGTCTGTCGGTTGATTAAATAATAAGATAATATTTTTTAGAAGAGAGATTTTCTCCTTTTTATAAATCTGAGGCGAAACTTCCTTCTTTATCCCTCTCAAATCTTGTCCTTATTTTATTAAAAAAAGATGACAAACGCATTTAGAATGCCATGCTCTTTAAAAGAAATAAACCAGCATCGAGCTGTAGGGAAGTTAATATGAAACTCATACATTACAAGGCTACGATATCGACATCGTGATGATGATGATGATGAGTTCATTTTTAACTTTATCCATAAACTTTCCAATACTTGTGATCAATAGATGAAGAATTTCTCATGAAGTTTATATATACATGTTAAAGAAAATTGGATAAATTTCTTTCTTTCTTTTCATTTCCTTCAAGTGCAAGAACGTAGAGGAACGTGCCATAACAGCCTTCCCCCTTAGATAATGTCACGAATATTTTGGGAAAAGGCTTAACACAAAAATATCACAAAGATGTTAAATATTGTTACCGATAGTTTGCTTATATAGGGGTATACGCCATTATATAAAGATGTAGGCCATTTAATGATGAGCCGTGGCCCACTACAGTGCTTCTACTTGTTCTACTTGCTGTATAGATCGAAGAACATTTTCTTTCATTCAAATTGGAACTAAATACACTGCGTGCCGCAGAGCCCCTTAAGTTTATAGTGCCTGGCAAGAATAGCTCTGTTGTTGGCACTTTATTAACATCTTTAAGAAATCATTGACTTTTTCGTAATGCTTACATATACGCCTAATAGCTTCGCCAAATATTGTCATTCTATTACTTTTCCTTCCAATCAAAAAGTTTGCTAAAAAATCCCGTTTTTTTTCTTCTTTTTTTTTTTAAGGCTATTACAAGAACCTTACCACTTAGACGCAATCAATAAGAATTCTGTTCGCTGTCGAAAGGATTGTCGAAGAGGACTGTGAAGTTCAAGCTTGTCTTTCCTCTCATAGGTATATCATATTGATGGACACTTCATAACATCTCTGATCGTTTTCGAAAATTTTTCATATAAATACAAACCATATTTGTAAGTCAAAGAATGCTTACATGTGAACACACTACACTCTTGCATATACCAGATGCCAAGTATCTAAATATGAAACCAGAATATGTCCATTAACTAATAGTCCCAGTTAATCTAGCTGTAGGTAATTTTAAAAGCGCCATTAGCATCACTTTGTCTTGTTGACGTTTGACAGAGATTTGATCGGTCAGTTTACAATTCAAGCTTTTTGACATTAGATGGGACAACACTGTAATCTTACTCTTAATACGATTGCAAAGATATCCATATTTATATGCTCTTAACACTGTGGCTTTTTTACATTTGGCGTTTTGACAAGTAGAGTGACAAAATTAATATACTTCATGTCGATCTGACAGTGGATATAAATATAGATCAGTAGATCAATAACATAAAGAAAGAATCATTATAAAAACTCTCTCTTTTCGGTTTACATATATTACTTGATTATGTACACATTCAAACAAATAAACGCACATTAGTATTATTTACACACACTATCACAAAAAATAATCATCAAAGTTGACGTTGAGAATAAGAAAAAAAGAGCAAAAAGAACATTTTCGTTCATGTTAAACCGAACACCCTACACCCCTCACTGGTTCAGCTCAGCGAAATGCAATTTTCTTTCTATAGTTCGCATGGAATTAATATTAACATGAAATGAATTAAAAAAAAAATGCTCATTTGACCCTAATCCACCGGCAACGATTCCTTTCCCCGTTCAGTAGCTAAGTATTGCCATAGGGTATCTCTGGTGAACTCTAATAAGTCGAATAAATCGCAATCATGTATGAGTACGAGTATGCCTGACCGAGCAGATAAGAGTCGCGGGTTCAAGTCCCAATGCGCTAGAGCTTTATTTACTTACTTTGTTCCCATAGTGACCATAGTGAGTGCTCAGTCGGCAAAGGCGCGTAACATACTCATCTACTAGGCCGCGGCCACCACCCATCTCCCTATTTGTAATCTCTTTTTGACCTTCGTCACGTTACGTTCCCTGAGTGTCTGATCGATTATGTCGACAAAAAAAAAACAAAAGAAAATCTAGAAATTCTCAAAGCACTTATTAATACAATTTAATTAAAAAAAAACAAAAAAAAACGCCAATCATTTAATGCATTTAAGAAGGCAAGAAAACAATTATTGTTTTTTGTTTTCTAAACTTAACTAAAGAAAAATCGTAATAATTACTGAAATCGGATTCGGGACTCGATTTAATGAAGAAATGATATTATGGACGTGAATTGATAGGCGTTTAACATTTACAGTATGAACGTCACACATGAACATGAACCAGTTATTACCCATTAATAGAGAGAGAATTTAGAATTTAACTTATACACCCATACATTTATACATTTATACATTTATACATTCATGCACTCTAAGGCTAATTATGATGCATGCATGCATTTTGAGTCGGCGCATCAACTTTACAAAAAGTAATAAAGCGCACGAATGAAAGAAGAAAACGTATATAGGAGTTATACTCGACTTAATATATACATTTTTGAATTCGATTTTTTGCCGTTGCAAATCTAATTTGATATTTTTAAGCAACAAGGAGAATTTATTTTATATGTTTTTTTTTTTTATTTGTTACGCACTTCGAGTTTATCCAGGCGGAATTATAAACTTAACGTATAGTGAATGGATAGCGTCGTGATAGTGAATGAAATAAATAAATAAATACAAACAAAACAAACAAACAGACAAATAAATAAATAAACATTCTTTCATGTATGTATGTATGTATGTTATAAGCATATGCGTTTACATGTAGATAAATAGAATAAGAGAGAGCTATAGATAGATAAACTGGAGTGTGTCATCGCGCACGTACATATAATAAGTATATGCGTGCGTGTGTAACACTATTCAAAGACTCATACTGCAAAAGCAAATCGTTAATGTGAAATACGAACAGAAGGTACAACTATATAGATAGATAGATAGATAGATAGATATATAGATAGATAGATAGATATATTATATATATATATATATATATATATAATAGATATGTATGGTAAATGATCATGTCTATGTTCTT
>KK502469.1:703670-831078 GCA_000688735.1 Glossina austeni | reverse complement strand
AAGAATGATAGTCGAATAAATGAATGCATGAAAATATCTTTTAAAGCACGCGCTCAATACTTATAGTTTCTTATATGATTATGATAGACTTTCATCAACAGCATCATATGTCTGTGAAATGTGAAGCAAATGAACACAAAATAGCACGCCAGCAAATCATTCAGCTGGCAGGCCTATAATTTAAACAGTCGTCTATGTATGAACAAGTATAGACACAAGTGAACTGAAAAAACGAGCTTACACGCTATTGCTTCTCTTTCTGCATATCTTTCTTTAAATTCTGCTAACATAAAACGAATATATATATATATATATATATATGTGTTTGTGATATATATTGGGGTTTAGCAAAAGTAGATTTAACTTAAACAGAACAAATAAAAATATTATTTACGAAATTTGGATATACACCACCTTACTTTTTACTAATGATCAAAACGAGATCATTCCTTATGCGGCAATATATTATATTCACCTCAAATCTATTTTATATTTATCTATAAAAATTTCATACAATTTTTCAGTCGGGTTGATAAAAATCTTAGGGGGGAAATATCATGATTTTAATTTTCGGAAAGTGTTAATCTTTGGCTATAAAAAGTGCATACCATATGCAAGTTTTCTTTCTTTCTTTCTTTCTTTCTTTCTTTCTTTCTTTCTTTCTTCCTTTCTTTCATTTATTCTAACTTTGAGAATATCACAATATATGGCGCACAATATATGACGCACATGACTAAATTAACAAAGATTTTCATCTTGATTTATTATATATACGTATATAGGCTTTTTATTGGGAAATTAGTCTTCAGTTCCATCTGGTTTTTTTTTTTTCAAGAAAATTGCCAATAGATAGACCGATGTAGTCGTATAGTAAAAACACAACCCAAATACTGTGTAAAGTTAATTTATTCATTAAGCAACGATCAATATACGATCAATATCGGAGATCGTAATTTTGGGGGGATTCGTATAAACGTCAATTCTTCAATTAAAAATTTAGCTAGCAGGCTAAGATAATCAACCGATATTGATTTAGAGAAATATATGAGTGGGTTGTAAAGCTTTCGCGACCAGATACAAAAACAAGTTTAAACTACACGACTATTCTGTACAATTGCGTACTAGACGACTTAGACCTGCAAATAATGCACATTCAAAATCTATGCACAGATCGCAGATATTTGTAATTCTTACCCTCTGTTTCTCTACGTTTACCTTTTCATATCTTTCTGCACATTTATCTTTCCATTTGTTTTCAACGTTAATTTTAATTTTTCAATTATTAAGTGCAACTACTATTATTAACTTGAATCAATCGAGGAACTTTTATCGACTTTGGGATTTCAAATTGAAACAAATTGAATGTGATTTTGGTTGCCTTCACTGCAGAATTAAAATTTTCATTTTTTCATTGCGGGTGCATTCTTTACGTTTCATACACCATTATCAGCATTCTCCGCCACGTGTACGCACAAACACGCGCGAACACACACACATATATACATACACGCACACATACACACACACACACACATACACACACACACACACAGACATACTGCAACCTGTCGTTGAGGCAAATTACTACCGTAGGTTTTGCATGTACATAGATACGGACGTGACAGTTCGCCAATATGCTCGAGCTTTGTGGACGCGGACGAGGATACTGACCAAAATTTATGGTATATGCTCCGTCGACATGGAGTCCCCACAACGTATTTGCGGGGCATGGTCAAAAATTGCGAAATATGGAGCCGCTCTAAACAGTTTCGTGATGAAAATATTGGGAAAAGAAGAGCTTAATAAAAATCGATAAGGCGATCCATTAAGGTTTCATCAAAACAAAACGCAACCAATAGTAATCCGTAATCCCGGGAAGTATTACCTGATGGTGGTCTCGTTTGTAAGAGTAGTGGAAGAAATGTGTCTGTGTGTGTATGCGTGTGTATGTGTGTGTATAAGTGTGAGTGGTAGACCTAATATGTAGACGAGCGAGGTATACCGAGTTGTAACTTCTGCTGATGCAGATCAGTAGATATCTTTGGAAGATTCCTAACTATTCCTCTTTCACAAGACAAAGAACAAAAGAAAAACGAAAAACGAAAAAAAAAAAGAAAAACCACAAACAAGCACACAAGTACACAGACTTACGCAAGCGCATACGCACACGCACGCCGTTTAAATAGTTCGAATAATTCCGTTAACAGATCGATTGATAAATGAAATTATTTGATGATAAGATTCGCACCTTATTAACACAATTCCCCGGTGAGATTAGTGATCCTCGTTGCTGATTAATGTTGATTAATTCTTTTGTTTTGGTTTCCGAAAAATTAAAGAAAAGCAGAAATAAGACAATGCACCGGAATATTATTCGTCGCAAGTTTGAAAGTTGAACAAGCGCACCTAACAGTTATGCGTTTGAATGTGTATATATGTATAAAGACATTGCACGTCAGCACACACAAGCACAGGGACTAAAATTCATTTATTCATTCCACTATAAACTGGCGACTGATGATTGTTGATCAGTTAGGTAGCATAAAACACATCACAAAAAAAAAAAAAAAAAAAAAAAGAAAAAAAAGAAAAGAAGAGCACACCAAACGATCGAACAAACTGATAAGTGTAATAAAAACAAAAAAAACAAAAAAAAAAGAAAGCACTTGTTCTTCAAAGTTAACGATACAATACAAAAACAAAAACTTGGCAAATATAACTGTTTGTTATGCAGAGGGTTATTATCCCAGTTTCGAGGCACAAAATAACCGCGCAGACGTGTTAACTGAATGAGCGACAAAGACGAAATACGCGCACTTTAAAAGCGATACTTTCTTTGGCCTCGTATTGCTCAAGTTGATGGTCACACAACATAAGCAGCAGCATATGGCTGTGGCTGCTGTTGCCATTGCCATTGCCATTTCCATTGCTGCTGCTGTTGCTGTTGCTGTTGCTGCTACAGCTACTTATGTTGCCGTTGCTGCTGCTGCTGCTGCTGCTGCTGCTGCTGCTTTCGCTGTCACTGTTAACGCTGCTACGGCTGCCGGTGTTTCTGCTTTAAACGATTCTACAAAATCTTTTACCGTTTCATTTGCTAACCCGTACGACTGCCTCAGATTACGACTTCAGTTCAGTTTTTCTCATTGAGAATGCTTCAATGATTCTTGTGTTTGCTTCTCAATCACATGCAAAGTGGTACAGGTGAGCAATTAATTTTTTTTCCTTTTTGTTTTTGTTTTTGTTTTTGCTTTTTTTTTCTTTTCTTTTTTTTTTCTTGTTATTTTTCGCTGAATGGTTTTGAGTGTGTGAGCATATACGGAGATTTATGGACTAAGAGATTTAGTTTTCGTCTAGACGCAAGCGCTGGAGTGGCACGTCAACGTTTTTAACTCAAAAATGTGGAGAGCAGCAGCATACCAATCCTGACCATGTTTGTCTATGGATTTCTTTAATGGTCAGTCGATTTTTACCAGAGTGTCTTGTCTTCTTCTTATATTGCAATTGTTTGGTCGTTTGGTGATAAAAAGCTATTTAAACAGTTGTTGCGCTGGCCTTCTTCTCTAAATGAAACCATAATGTGTGCAATCGATGCGAAAAAGTCGCTTTTGCAGCTGTATTGTCGCGAATTGCTTCAGCTTAAGCCTAGTGTATGGAGAAAAGTAGTCAGTCAAGACTTTCGGCTTTTTTTCTTTTTTTTTTCCTTTTTTTTTTTGTTTTTGTTACTGCACAGAACACAACATCCATTGCACGTAGCATCGTGCGATTTTGATCACAAATGCATTCCAAATCCGGTTGGCTGTAATTCGTCTTAATTTGAAATGCGGTTTTTTACATTTTTCTGTTTGCGTTATTATCTAAAAAAAATTACCACAAAAGTTAACCTGTAAGACTATATTAAAGAAAACGAAAAATAATTATAAGTTTTCTAATAAATGTTTCAACATTTGAGCAAAACACGTTCAAATAACGTTCCATTTACAATTTCAATGTGTTGTTAGAGAGCAAGCCTAGACGTAAGCCTCTTACCGCAGTCAGGCTGAGTGGAGCTTATTTCTTTACATCACATCCCGAGAATCATTCGCTACTATTATTATTATTATTATTATTATTATTATTATTATTATTATTATTATTATTATTATTATTATTATTATTATTATTAAGCCTAACAAGTCAAAACTTACCGCAATCAATCAGATAGGGAATCAACCCAACTATCACTTCATCGTTATACTAACGGAACACTGATAAAAAAATATAAAAAAAAATAACAGGTGATAACCTGCCTGATATAACTTCTGTTGTTAATTCAGACAGAAAATATATAGAAGTTGCCTGCAGGCATATGCTTGCCTCTTGCCTATGCTGCTATCGTCATTGACCGACAAAACAATACGAAAATATGATCCAGACAGTATGAGAAAAAAAAATAAAAAAAATAAAATAAAAAAAATTATATCTCAGAAATGCTTAAGACTGTTGATACTAGAATCCACTATTTAATAATGCATCGCGATAAGCCCTTCGCCTCCAAAGTAGCTAACTAAGATAGGTAAAGCATTGAATTTTTGCATGTGAATATGCATATGCATGAAAGCATGAAAGCATGTGTGAACTTGAACTTCAATGAGGTAGAAGAGCGAGAGACAGCAGCGGCCGCATTTTGCTTAAAGAGTTTTGAGCAATAATACCATTGTAGTAGTAATAGTAGTAGTAGTAGTAGTAGTAGTAAGTAGTAAGTAGCTCGCATTCCTTTAATATCTAAAGTATTTGGACTGGATTTCTGGTTTTTTCCCAGTTTGCCTTTTCTACACTCTTCTTCTTATCTCTAAAACATGAAACGCAAACAGACAATAGTATTTTAGTCAGCCTTCGGACACTTTAAACTTTGTGTTAAACGGCTTCATGAGTTTTTTTTTTTCTTCTACGCCTATGTACGTACATTCGTTCATATACGTTCGTGCTATTGTATTTGCTTGCATATACAATACAATATAAAACTAAATATGATTGTATGTAGTTGTTGTTGCTGCTACCATCACAAGTTTTTGCGCCTGCTTGAAAGAGTTTATTTTCATTCTGAATAACTAACTGCAAAAACCGCTAGATTTTGTGTTAATGTGTCTATATTTTTGTATGCACAGATTTACGTACATATGTACTAAGTATGTATAGACGAACGAACGAACGAACGAACGAACGAACGAACGAACGAACGAACGAACGAACAAACGAACAAACGAATGAATGTATTAAAAATATTTTTGTTATATATACAGTGGTGAGAAAAATTGAACGAATCGCTAGTCGGTTCGTTAGAAAGTGTCTCAACACATCTATCTTTGATCGTTAAGATGATGGCTAACTTTTTATCTAGTTTCAGATTTAAGATCACGTTTTTCCTTGAGTACTTTCGCTACTGCTTTGGCAATTTTATTCATCACTTCTATTCATTGAGCTAAGCGAGCAATATCATTTATTCTTCTTCTTATTCTTTGTAATTTTTGTACAAAAATGCAGATCGTTATACAGATCGTTTTTATCCGGCATAAACTTCAATACACTCAGAATCTTCACTTTTTCCATACCTCTCTCCTAGGATTTTCTTGTTCATTGATCGGAAAGAAATTTCGAGATAAGGACTTTATAGATTTAGTTTGTCAGTTATGCGTACATATTTCACAATAAAATATTCTACGAAGGAAATAATTGCAAAATTACGTTTGATATCATCTTCTTTTCTACAATTTTTATGGCTATTCTTGCATTCATGTATGTGTGATTTATATGTGATGGGTGTTAAAGATTCGTCTTTAAGGCAAATACAGTTCTGTAACTTGTTTCAATTTATTTTCACGCTGATTACAAATGCTTTTTTTCTTCAAAGCGCTCTTCAAATACCAGCTTCTGAAAGTTTGTTTGTTAGTTAACAGACGCGAACAAAAAATAAAAACAACAATTACTACATAATAGCAATAAGTGCAAAAACGCAAGCCAGCATATATTCAATAATGAGGCTAAGACAGTTGAATAAAGTCTAGAATCTTGTCTGAGCTTAAGCGTTGCTCTACACATTCTTACAAACAAGCAGTTCTGTATGGGTTATTAGATTTTCTTTTTTCTGTCGCATCAAATAACTATTACATCTGCTTATCTAGATGGATTTAGAAATTGGTTCGTTTGTCCATACATACGTAGTTCTTTATATAAGCAAATCGATACTATGACGATTGTACATATATATATATATATATATATATATATATATATAAATAAAGTTATTGTCAGGTGTGCGCTCAGTCTTTTACGATTGCTCTCTCTCTCTCTCTTTCTCTCTTTCCCTCTCTCTCAAAAATGTATGTTGGCCTTCGTGGTGTCCTCTGGCTGATCACAACAATTGACAAAAACAAAGAGAAGGACAGGCCTTCAAAATAGCCTTAAGCCTCAGTTAAGCATTCAGCTTGAAAATATTATTATAATAAATGAAAACTTTTTAGTTGATTGACCACACATCGGCTCTGTATTCGAAATTTCTTTTTTCACTTTTTGATACGAGAAATGCTAGAGTAGGCAAGGGCTCGCCATTAAATATCCTACACTATCCTGCATTTATTCGTATAAGGACTTTTAAAAATAAGACGTTGCATGGTAAGTGGTGGGAATAATGGTCCGATCTCGGCCATTTTCAATATCATTTGTCCTTGGGTCAAAACACTTCATCCAAATATCCCAAAACTTGCCACCTGTAGATTGAAGGAAAAAGAAACCATGCCGGACAGAGGGACAGATAAGCTTAGATCAAATCAAAAAGTGATTTCGATTCGATCGATATAATAAAAGGTGGATCTATCTCAACTCGCCCACAAATTTACAAAAGAATTTACAAGAGAACTAAATTTTTCAAAGAACACGCCTGCAACGCCCACGCGCCTATGCAATAATCACCTTTATTTTGAAAATAGATAAAAACATATTATAGAGCAGGAAAATTTAGTTCGTTTACTGTTTTGTCCTTTTTCAAGATAACGGTGGTAGGTATAAAAGATTCGGTCATAACCGTATATAATTTTGTTAATTGTTTTTGTCTCAAATTATTATCATGGGAAAATGTTCGTCATAAAACATTAACAATTAGGCCTTTCTCTCCCTTGACAATCCTTAGATGCGGTAGTATTCATAAAATAGACGTACATGGTCCAAGGTTGATTTCTTTCTCAAATTACTATTATAACAAAATGTGCAAAAACAAGTCACTGTAAAAAAAAAACATACATCAAAATACCTCAAAATTACGACCTGTAGAGTGGACACAACCTCATATAGACAGATGTCAGGTGGACGGATGGATAGATAAGTTTAGGTCGATTTAGAAAGTGTTTCCCAATCGATCAGTGTAGGGTATAAACGATACGATGTATATGAAATTAACACGAAATTTACGGTATCTGCCGTTCTGACGGATTTTCAATTTTAAAAGTTCAGCATAAGGAAGTCGATGTCTTTAGATGTTATATATTGATTTTTAATGATATAATGCAGCAAATATACATCTCTACTCTTTTTTGCTGAGTCAAACCCATTTATGCTATTTTAATGTTACTTATGTACTTACTTTTACGGATCGTCACCGTTGCAAAAATAAATGTACTGCACTGAAATTTGACGCATACATTGATTGATCGATTGGGGAATTTGAGGTTGAAAAATGGGTGTGATCTATTCACATACGCGTACCTAAAATGCAAAAGAAATGAAAAAATATCTTCGAAAAACATTATTAAGTACCCTCTACCACTCTGCTTAATACGATTATTCATATTATGTTTTATTAAAATAAGGTCTTATATAGGAAGTGATCGAAAATGTGGACTGATCCGAATCGTTTCTAGCGTTTTAGCGGTCGCGCTTGGGCCAAAACAAGTTAATATTTGCGACCAGTAAATTGAAAGTAAAGAGACGAAGGGACAGATAGACGGACAAACGAAAAAAAACAAAAACTTTTTAAAAATTGATACTTTAGGATTAATAAAAATGGAGCATTACATGAGAGAGAGAGCAAGGCGTGATAATCCAGTTCTTTCTGCCTAAATTCGATGATATTGATGTGAACGACATGTGGTTTCAAAAAGACGGTCTCACATGCCATACATCTCGTGAAACAATTCAATTACTGCACGAGGCCGTTACCTGCACTCTTACGTTTCGGTGATCAGCATTTCAATGAGCATTTCAGCCAGCAAAGCCATGGGGGCCATTTGTCCCATCTGCTGCTCGACACACAGATACAGCGCATTATGATTCAATAAAAAAATTGTAATTAAAGACAAAATAATTTTGTGACCCCCATAGGATTCAAACGGTCAATCCTATGCAAAACATTGTTCCTAGTTTAATGCATACACTTGACGAAATATCGTCTCCATAGGATACTGTACGATCTATCCATGAGTGATGCAAAATATTACATAGCTAGCAATTTTTTGTTTCGATTCTCAATTAGTTTAAAAATGATTTAAAGAAAGACAGATAATGAGAATTTTTTTCTACATTTTTTTTCTTTCAAATTATGTGGAAAATAGTAACAGAGTGAGAGTTTTAATAAAACGGACTAGATTCTATAAGAACCACTAATAGTTCTCATACAATAACGGAGAGCAAAGTAAAACTCACATAAAAGGAATTTTTGTAAACATTTTTCTAATTTCTATGACCACTACTCGAGTACAGTATACGTTCAGTTTGTCAATATCGTTTGTTACAATCAAAAATTGACGCAGATCTTCTACCATACAAGCGTGCACTTAATCAAATTTAGGTTAGGCCTGTATGTCTGTATGAACTTTAAGAAATTTGAACCGGATCGATATTTATTCGCAATAACAATAAATGGTAGAAGAATTAGGAAAAAGATACCAAAAGAATAATGAAGTTATAAAGACTTAGTTTCAGACGGTCTCAATCTGAAATTTGTCGTAATTATATTTAGTAAAATTAGGGAAAATGGCCAATTGATACGCCCATAATCCTTCCTAGTTTTCATTCATGGCACAATAAATTGTAACTTTCTTAACTGTTTGTCTTTGACAATTGTTGTGAATAACGGAATGTCGCGCTTGCGCTATACTTCATGAATAAGTATATATCACACAATATATACCGTTAGGCATGATTTAATCTGAAAAACACAGACACATGCTCAACTTAAAACTGATTTTATTGCGTATATACATTTAAGCGCACATGATCTGCACACTCGCGACGCACTGCAACAATGTTATGCACACTTGCTTGGTGCGAATACGACAAACAAAAACCAGATGTGTTGTTATCCTTTAAAGTGAATAGAACAAGAAATAATTGCAAAAAATGGATTAGAATGTTTGTAGAAAAGGCAATCGCAGTCGGTCGATCGAGCTGTGTAATTATGGAAAAGGAAGGCCACAAAACTCTATACAAAGCGCGATTACAAGTGTAAAAAAAAAAAAAAAAAAAAAAAAAAAAAAAAAAAAATACTAAGCACCTGACCGAGAAGGTTAGATTGAATGTACAGGATGAAGTTCTACGGGAACCCAATTTATTGCTTAAATTATATAAGCAGCGGGAAACAAGTAAGAAAATTGTTTTTGACTGTGATCGAATCTTTTATACCATGTGTCTGTTATAAAACAAAAAACTCGGAAAATTTTAAATAATATGTAGTAGTACTGGTATTCTACAGCATCGAGTGGGCGTGGTCGGAACGGAGTATACAGGCGAATTTTTATCATTATATCTGTTTTTTGTTATGCTTTAATGAGTGTGAAAAGCCCAACAAATGCAACTCGCTCTACGATATACAATTTTTTCTTACCTTCACGGATCTCAATCAATTCTACTTAAGTTAGAACATATGCGATATTTGTTATTTGTACTCGACGGAAAATTTATAACGCACTGGTGGTGACCGCAATGTCATAGTGGGCGTGGGCGTAATCGCTAAATTTTATACCCTTGTCCACTGAGCACTTACTATAGCTACGACCAATGCATTATTGTTGGAACTAAGAAAGAGGTACAAGAATGCATGCACACTTGCACTTTTCACAAATAGGCATCAGAGAACTAACTTCCTTGTTCGAGACGTTGCGAACACTTCGTTTACATTATCATCAACAATAAATAGTAAGTAGTCAGTGTTAATTGTAAAAAAGTGTAAAACTGGTGGTGGCCGCAATATCATAGTGGGCGTGTGCGTAATCGCTAAATGTTATGTTATACCCTTGTCTACTGAGCACTTACTATAGCTACGACCAATGTATTATTGTTGGAACTAAGAACGGGGAACAAGAATGCATGCACACTTACATTTTTCCAAATAGGCATCAGAGAACAAACTTCCTTGTTCCAGACATTGCGAACACTTCGTTTACATTATCACCAACAATAGTAAGTAGTTAGTGTTAATTTGAAAAAAAGTTTTGCTTAATATTTCATACAAAATTACATTTTCACGTATTTGAGCAAAGTTAAGTTTTTCGTTGATCAACCTCTATTGAATGATCAAAAAACCGGCTTCAGCCACTTGAAGTGTGGTAAACTCTTACGCAATTAAGTACGAAAAATATTTGTAGTCGAGTGTCAATTTACTTTAAGAAAAACTTGACAACCTACCGGGTTAGTTAATAAAAATCTATCGTTGCCGACAAAATGCGTTATGGATTTAACGGTCATCATATTAACGATGCTAGCACAGACCACACTGGCAATATTCCGCTTGTCAATGATAGAATACAGGAAAGGAAATGCATCAGCGAATAAATAAAAACGAAGAAAAAAAACTATTGGCTTGATATTGAGCTAAGCAATCGCGGACTATTGCAATTATTTACTTTCCTTTAGGGTAAAGGTCAAAGTTATTTACAATCAAACCCTAGAGATGAAAATTGCTTAAGAATACGTTTAGCTCTAAATAAAAACCAAAATAAATCTAAATTTTTTCCTGGTGGACTACTATGGTACTATGAAAATTGAATAGCATAAAAGCTCAGATAAACTTCAAAAACTTGAACAGAAACTTCGTCCAACTCGTAGTCATTTAACACATCACTGAATGAAACATCTTGATGCCACCTATTGACCACTATTGACACAAATCTGGAGTGATTTCATGATATATCGATCATTAATTATTTTAAAGAAGAAATTTGAATTGTGGAATTGAATGCGTTCCATGATATTTGAATTTTGATCCGTCACGATAAATGATAGAGAAGTGATGTGTTGATTCTAAAGGGAACCGTGCAAACACCGATGCTACTGAACGAATCTTGCAGTTGTTCTAGAAAACATAAATAGAAGTGCACGAAATCGTTTTGAAAGGACGAGAAGTAAAGCTGAGTGAGATACCTGATACCCTAACGATATCGCAAGGCATCGCATTTACTATTTTACTGGGATATTTGTCTATAAGAAAGCTCTGTTCGAAGTGAAAAAGGCGTTTGCCTTTGAAAAAGCGCTCTTTGCAGCTATTTAAGCAGTAGATGACAATGAAAGGTACATGGATTCATTACTACACTCTAAGATCGAATGGGCAGTAAGCCGAACGAACAGCAAGCGGCGAAAGCCATCTAAAGTGACCAAAAACGCAAAAGTCGACTGGGAAGATTAGGGCTGCTCATACAACAATACGGATCGGTTATCTTGAAAAGAGACAAAGGGACAATAGTGAATATAACGTAACGTTATCCATGCGTTTGAATGATGGATATGCAAAAATGACGGCCCTGCGTCACAAGTCGACCACAACATGCATTTCAAATTGCTTCCAAATCTACCGTAATCTCCAGATTTAACCCGTAGTGGCTCAGTTAACTGTCCGCAAATCTCAAAAAACTGCTCGCCGAAAAGAGATGTGGCTCCAATGAAGAGGTGATGAAACTGAAGCGTATTTTCAAGGAATGTAGAAGTCGCCACACACACACCTAGAGAATGCCACAGAAATTTTAAAAGCAATTTAGAGAAGCATTGGAATTACTTTACTACTCTTGAAAGGGCATTGTCTTAATGAATAAAGTCGAATTTGGCCTAAAACTGTTTGTTTTATTAATCATCCCACCAACTTGCTGAGCAACCAATTCATTTTTTATATCCTGAGTTATTTTTTGTTTTTTTTTTTGTTTCAAGTTACAATAAAAGAGACAGATAAAGCAAACAATGAAATTATAGCGCGGAAGGCAACATGATTGCGTCGTAGGGAAGAACAAAATACTCGCTTGTAGAAAAGTATTTTTCTATAATGGACCGACGCAGCAAAAACTTTCGACATGATTGCAATTTAACAGAGAAACGAATAATAAATTGACATTTACTAGATCGCATGCAAGGCGTAACTGCCTGCCACGTAACTGCCTAACAGGCAACGGGTAATATAATACAAATGTTGGAAAAAAAGTATAAGACATTTTCGTCGGGCAAGACCCTGACGAGCTACCGTACAACTGAGGGGATAAAAACCGCGATTGCCAAATCGGTGGTGGCGGGTTTGAACGGTGCCAGTACGGTAAATGACGACACTTTATAGTAGCTACATATATAGTTACTTAGACATATTATCGCTTGTTAGTACTTTCAGCCCACTTTTACCCTGTGAACTGTTTAATTGTTTAATTCGATTAAACGTATAAAGGGAGCAAATAAATAAATAAACTTTTGAAAGGTTGGTTGGGAGAATTGACGATACTCAGAACGATGATGCTCTTACTAGTAATGCGAAACCTTTATCCAAGTGCTTTCGAAAACATATAAATGTGACTTTGGCCACTTGTCCTCATAATTATATGATAACTTCGAAGATACTGCAAAGAAACTGAAAGTTCAGACATTATTATTTTCACACTGAGTCCAGTGTTTGAGTCTGAAAAAGTCGAGAAAGTACAAACATATTCATACATTTTAGACGAGTAATAACGGCGAGACATAAAGACATACCTGTTTTAATTGAAAAGATATTGACACTGATCTCGCATTTCAAAAAATCATAGCAGGACACGAAAGCGTTTAATAGATTTAAAGCAACACACACACACACTCATCTAATAAAGCTTAATCAAGGAAACAATTCGGCTACGACCGAATCTTTTGTATCCATCATCGTTATACTATAAAAGATTTTTTCTATTTTCATAAAATGATTTTGTGGATATTTAGTCACAGATTTGAAAAATTTGAAATAAATTCAAAAAAAAGCTTCGACGATAAATAGATGATCATATGGGAATAGCTTTGAAAATCCTCAGCGAAACGTGTCAACATTTTCTTAATTTCTCATTTCATAGCTTGTAGTAGTCTCAATAAACCTGCAATTAAATATTTAATTTATATATTGTCCGTATCAGCAATCGTTGATGTCTGTCTAAACCCAAATGTAGCTTAAATTCAGCATTGACAACAAATACTACTAATCCAAGCATAATGTAAATGGCAGTAGTAGTAGCGGATACTTCTAAAAGGTGGCCTAATACTGTAGCGACTGCCTATAAAATGATGTATGAATGTATGTTGTTGAGTATAGCAGAATAGGTATATATAGGTATTTATATAGTAAAGAGGATCGAATTAGGTTAGAGATCAAAATTTGCGCTACTTCCTTAGCATGGTAGTCCTGATCGCTAATCAACTGAGATAAGCTCTTTAATGAATTTAATTACGTCTGTTGCACAAAGTATATCTAAGTCGCCTTTACTATAACTTTCTGAACAATCATA
This sequence comes from Glossina austeni, assembly GCA_000688735.1. Taxonomy (NCBI): domain Eukaryota; kingdom Metazoa; phylum Arthropoda; class Insecta; order Diptera; family Glossinidae; genus Glossina; species Glossina austeni. The sequence continues at coordinate 817,336 of KK502469.1, read as the reverse complement.
TTCTTCTAACGATACGATATTTACCTACGTTCTTATAATGTAATCTGTATGTCTTATCGACGTACCTCGGCCAAATTATGTCTACAAAAATTTTTGAATTATATTAAAGTTGATTGCTGCGCTGTGAATGCCGAAGAAGAATACGTAATTGTACGTACATACGTACATGTACTAAGTTGTGTTTGTGTAATGCATTGCCAGCCTTATTCATATTCAATTAGTTTGCGACGTATCAATGTGAGGTGCAAATTAGCTAATCTAGAAAGAAATCTTAAAGTAATTACACTATTGATTTTTGTTATAATCTCACTGCACTTTCTTCCAAGCATTCTCATTTTCATTATATGCTTATACTTGCTGCTACGTATACATTACTACCAGTGTTACGCTATCCATATTTCACGTGTTGTGGCAACTAAATAGATATCGAATATCAAATTGGTAGCAGAAAATATATATATAATGGAATTTCCATTTAGCTTAAGGGCAGGAGGAAAGGAGAGGTTTACTCACATCATTAACAATAAAAGGACAAGTACAAAACGGTGTTCGATGGAACTCAGTCAATATTAAAATTAGCATCAAAAGTTGCTGCAATCATGCAAGATGGACTTGCATAAAAGCAGAGCTGGAGAAAGGGTCTCAAATACCTATTCAGGTCATTCGATCCAATATATGATTGAATCTATATGAACCATAGAAAATTGGATTATTTTTTATTTCTATCAACGAATTTACTGGAAGTGCAATAAAAGGAGTTTGATTTTTTTGTGCTTTAAAAAATAAAAAAAACACGATGGCCTTAAAAATGGGAAAGAGAGAATAAAAATCGCAATCATAAGCAATGAAAGGCGAACTTAATTATTAATCAATTTCCTTATTCATGCGTTCAAGCTCTCAATTCGCACTGAGGTATACTATCAGCAGATGATATGTTCGATCAAACAAATGGTAAACAATGAACAAAATCTAAATACGCTTTCCACCTGATTAGTTAGATTCGGCGATAAATGCAAATTTATTTTAAAAAATCAGACATAAAGTTCTCATTGGCTAAGACATCAGAGACAAATCGAGGAGATTCATATTAGCATTAAATATATTATACACTTGTTATTATTGATATTTGAACTATTTTATTAAGTTAGAATGCGCTTTAAAGAAATCAAAGATTTTGGTCAAGAAATCATTTGAAATTATTGTCCATTTATTTAATATTTAGTTCTGTATGAAATCAGAGGATATGTGTTTTTTTTTTTTTTTTTCAAAAGATTTAGTCAAATACTTTGATAAACGCATTTTTTCCAAGTGAGATATCCGTTAGTATTCTTAAGTATTCTCAAGTATTAAGGCAAATATAATTTTTTTTCTTCCCAATTTTCTTGTCATGCGTACAAGAATTTTGATTTTCTCTTACAAAGCCAGCGCATAAGTTTTTACAAAATTATTGATGACATTTCAAGCCACATCGAATATCGCCATTTAAGTCCATTTAATATAAGTTATTTTTCACTTTTATTTTCCTTATTTAGATTCTAATACAAATCTCAAGTTCGGTAGAGTTTTCAATAAAGCCAATGACCTTAGATGCCAGTGTCTTAAGACTTTTATTTAACCCATTGACTGCCAGTCATACTTAGAGCGTCTTGCCCTGGGTGCCAAGGTTTCATTTGGAAGAATACATGAAAGTTTACAAAATATAATTATATTAAGTTACTGATATATTTTTTATTATAATTTTTATTGAAAAGAAAGCACTACGAGATAACTCGTAGCTGGCAGTTTTGATACACGCGCTTAGTACGAGATATCCCGTAGGTGGCAGCCAATGGGTTAACTTCATCAACGGTTCTTTGAAAATCTTCTTAAATACTTTTGCCGCTTCTCAGCCCAAAGTCAATCCAAACGGTTCGCGAGAGTTTCTCAAGTAGTCTAGCGACATCGATGCGTCACCGTGATCAAGAATTGGATATTTCTAGAACCGCTTTGCATGAAAGATTCCCCACGCTTGCCGTTCAAGTTCAATTGACTCTGAAAGAACTGAAGCCAATGCATTATGGAATAATAAACAAGCGGATGTTGCTTCTCCGAACAAAATGGACTTTAATTATATTAATATATCTGTATCTTTCTATCAAAATCATTTCTCTCTATATGTTTTTATTTTGCATGTAAGTTAATTCACAAAGCGTATGTTTCTTTACATATTCACGAGTACAGCATTAAGGCATTCATTCATATTCAATTATTCCCTTTGTAAGAGAAGAAGGATAGTCTGCCAACTATTTGGTCCGACTACTACTAGCTGTTCTGTTGCTCTTCTGTTTCGTAATCCTTTTCGTAGTAGCCCTTCTACGTGTGATGGGCATGCAAAGCGAGTACATAACCTATGCAATCAATCGGTAAGTGCTGCATTCTTCATCATCAAATAAAGCATTCACAACAGCTGCTGCGACACATTAATCGTAATTAAAGTATGGGCTACCGCACTACCGCACTAAGAATTGAACCCACATATGGCCGATTTTATCGCCGCGCTTCTTATCTATTACATTAAGCTATCCGGTAGCTTTTGTGTGCTTTCACGTGCTTTCGTTTTTAATGTCTTTTAAACTTGAAAGTTATTTAATATTTTTGAAAGCTATTTATGGCTTTTTGCATCCAACCCAATATATGCCGTATACTAATTAATGTGAGTCGTTTATAACTTTGTAATGAAGATGAAATGAAATGAAATGTAATAGCGAAGTAGACGACTAATCCAATAAACGAACGAATGAATTAATTTCCGTTATGAATTATGATTCCAGAAGACATGATAATATTTAGATATGTCGCGCAAAATAAACATAAACTGCACTTTAATAATAAGCCATAAAGAAGTGAATTCATTTTCACATTAACGCAGTCATGCGAACCTTACGTGAACCTTTTTAAAATCTGCCAGACATACGGGCAAATCATATTTTGATAGTTTAATAATCCAATTGAAAATGTCAATTATAATCAAAGTGGCACGAAGCCGTGCTACTACTATTACTACTACTACTACTACTACTACTACTACTACTACTACTACTACTACTACTACTACTACTACTATATGTTTATAAAATAAGAATCTATTAAATTTTTCATTCATTCGTAGTCATAATTTGAGGTTAACTCGATTCGGTTGGATTTGAATATGTTGGCAATTAATTCGCAGCCGCAATCGTTATCAACAGGCAGTGACGCTACAATACCGGAAGAAAATTCACAACATACATCATTTTTCGATTCGCAAATTTTTCGTTGGTTATCTCTTATTCTCTATATGAGCGGCATCAGCGGCCTGGGCATGATATTATCCCTTTATTATTTGATATTTTTTGATTCCCGCGTTCCCGAGATTCACACTAAATTTCCCATTTCCGTTAACGGCCAATTGATGCAGAGACTACAAAACGCTTAAAACCAAGCAAAGAAACGGTAAGCATGACTTGTATTCTTAACTTACGAAAGGCAGCTATTTAAGTGAAGTTGTAATTGATTTGTATAAAAATATCGATAATTTCTTAATAAAATGCAAAGACATTGCTGCACACCAATGTTACAATGTGTTAGTTAGTATGCAGATAAAAAGATGATGGGATAAGAGGAATCTACGATGTATTACATCTATACATCAATATGCCTGTAGTGGGCAGATAAAGGAATGCAGGCATGAGGGGAATCTAGGATGTGTCTATATATCAATATGCGTGTGGTGGGGAAATAAAAGATTGAAAGGATGAAGGGAAACTAGGATGTGTCTACACATTACTGTTTGTGTGGTGGAGAGATAAAGGAATGCAGGCATGAAGGCAATCTAGGATGTGTCTACATATCAATATTCGTGTGGTGGGGAAATAAAAGATTGAAAGGATGAAGAGAAACTAGGATGTGTCTACACATCACTGTTTGTGTGGTGGACAAATAAAGGAATGCAGGCATGAAGGGAATCTAGGATGTATCTATACATTACTGTTTGTGTGGTGGAGAGATAAAGAAATACAGGCATGAAGGAAGTCTGGGATGTGTCTACACATCACTGTTTGTGTGGTGGACAACTAAAGGAATGCAGGCATGAAGGGAATCGAGGATGTGTCTATACATCAATGTTCCTCTGGTGGACAGGTAAAGGGGCACCGACATGAAGAAAATCTATTTATGTAACTTTATAATAAAATATGGAATGCTCCCCCTCCGACAAGTACAAATAGTATATTCATGAAAAAAAAAAGAAATTAAATAAATGTTTTATTTAAATCTTCGGGCTTTGAATTATAATAAGCGGCTAACCGCAATATAATACTTTTCGCCGCAATGAACCGTTTTCGTAATTCTCGCTTATAGCTACCTGTAGAATGTTGGTTGCATTTGATCTATCTAAGCTCCATGGGCATATGCACATACGTGTATGTAAACAATAGAGAATCGTATATAAAAAGATACGTTCTTACTTATAAATATAGTTGAAAAGACGAGCAGGCATAAACGCAAGCACATCGAAGTCAGCTAGCGATGCAGTTCCGTTGCGAAATGTATTATACAATAAAACAGCGTTTTCATGCGGTGCGGAAATGGCGGATGCTTTCGTGTAACTTAAAACATACACATTAGTGCCATTATGAGCGCGCATTCAGTGGTTACGCTTAACTCACCTGTAGCATAACTTGACAGTGCGTGGTATTTTCTAACAGCTTATAGAAAACATTATCTTATAGAAAATCTATAGGTGTAATGTAATGCACTCGTTCATATATTAGGTTAAGAGTGACGAGCGTTGCATAGAACATTTTCCGAACAAGAACAATATGTTGAAAACCAAAAAAGAAAAAATATATAAAACCTAAAACATCGACGATCAAGTCTTTTTTTTTTTTTTGTTTTTATATCCTATTGTGTTATCATTAAACATGTAAATGATTTTTAAAAGCTTTAGTTAAGAATTTCTCTTTATTTCTTTTTTTTGTTCGTTTTTTTTTGTTTTCGAAAAGTTTATTAAATTTTATTTGTTATGTCTGTGCCTGTGGCTTCTAGTTCGCACTGGTGCTTATAATAATTTTAATGTGGACAACAGAAGCATAGAAGAACACCTAAACCAATTGCAGAGAATAAGAGAGAAAGTGAAAAATGGAAAACCGCAAAATCAAATGCTTAACCGAATGCGAGAAATTGTGGTTTCTTCTGTTTTTTATTTATTTTAATTTTTTTTTTTGCTTGTTTTTTTTAATTGGCTGCAGCCATTTAGCGTCGTCAGTAGTAATTGAGACTCCTACGTGAAGACCAAAAAACTATAAAGCAAGCATTTTTAATTTAATAAATAAAATCAAAGTGATATTTTGTTCAGTTATTCTCCATATAATATAAGTTCATCTGCCATACGTGATTGATTGCATATCTACGTATGTGTGTTTGATTATAAAATATTATAAATAATTTACGGTACACATATTATAGAGAATAGAATATAAAAATGCTTGCATCGCCGAACCAACCCAATAAGGATAATGATGAAGAGATTGCTGTGCCCAAACCTAATGATTTCTTCGAATCGAAAACCTTTCGTTTGATAACATTATTGTTATATATGGGCGGTGTTGGTGGATTGGGTATGACTTTGGCCGTTTACTATTTATTTATATGGGACTCGCGTATGCCGCCATTACCCGAATTCAAGCATGGTACGCATCATATCGGATAAAGGTACGTTTGATGGGATGGTTTCATGTTTTTATTTGTGTGTGTGTGTGCGCGTGTGTGTGTGTGTGTGTGTGTGTGTGTTTGTCTGACTAATTCGTTGTCCAACTGTCTGCCTATCTACCTGTCTGCGTGCAAATTCTTTTTTCTATTATTTACTTTTCAAATAAATTCATTCACTCAGCCATTCATCATCACATCTTATAAATGAATGCCAAAGTATATAACATCAGCATTGCCTAGATATTGTGTAAATAGGAAATGAAACTTTTTAGCATATATAAAACTACCACCATAATAATTACTAAAAGGTTTTTCCTTATATCAAAGTCGTCTGTCTAATCATCAATTGAACATAGCACACAAAAAAAAAATTGTGTGCTTAATGATTATTTATACGCTATGTGCTTTAACGCCCGCCACCCACTCCACATTTTGCAGACATTCGCAAAACAAATGATCCAAACTATTGCACACCTATCATAATCACATGTATCTGCATGGTAAACATGACTAGTTAGCAATTTCAATGCGAATTAATCGGCTTGTTTTTCCATCTGATTAAATCCCTGTCACAAAGCAATGAAAAGTACGTTTATCAAGTTATACACTTTAGAAACTGGAATAGTTTTAAACAGTAAATAAACGAGTGAAGTAAAGATTTTTCGTTCAATTTGAGAACATCATCTGCTCAATTGATACGTGATTTATAGTTGAAAACACAAGAAAAAAAAATAAAAATTAAATTAAAAATTAAAATAAAAATAAAAATAATACATAAATACATAAATACATAAGAAGAAGAATTAAGTAGTATTAAAATATGGTTAATAATAATAATCAGCAAAAGGTCGTTACTATAATTCAGACCATAGCTAATGATAATGACGTTAACGTCACAGAAGTCGCTAGCACCGAAACATGTCGTTCACCTACGTTCAACACATCCTCATCGTCATCGTCTTCGCCCTCGCCAACCGGCGTAGCTGCATTCCGTTCTCAATTGTCTCGTCCTTTAACTAACGAGGAAGTTTCATTTCCTGAACCAACATTTTCTGAACGTTTCATGCGCTATCTGGTATTAATCATCTATCTCGGCGGCCTAAGTAGTTTGGGTTTTTTTCTATCAATTTATTATATCTTCTTTTGGGACTCACGAATGCCTCCAGTTTACAAGCCGACCAAGAAACCACTCTTTCCCAAATCTTAAGTACATTTTACACAAAAACAAACTTCAAAAGGTACGTTTCAAAGACTTTTTCTATTATATTTCTTTCCTTCTATTGTTGTTATTGTTGTTATTTGACATATGCAAGTATATAGAAATGTATCCAGGATCCGAGATTTACATATGCAAACACTTTATGCGTATTCTTACCTCTTCACACAAATACACACACATTCGTATATTAAAATTCGATTTACTAATCAAATCATATATGCCTGCATATAGAGCAGAGCTTAGAGTGTCGAAAACTCTCTGAGATTTTATTTTTCAAAGTTTCGAAAATTCGACTTTATGTGAATTGATTTTTTATTTTTTTAACTTTTTCTTTTCTCACATCCTTTGTACAAAACTTCTACTTTTTGAATCCAACATGAAAACAATAAAATTTTATATTCATTAACCTTAGTACGGAGTAGCGCAGCGTCATATTTTCCGACACACATTACTTGTCGGCAAACGGCTAGCCCCAGGTACTGCTACCCCAGATCATTTAATCTAACCAATTATTTGAGATCATACGTGCTATTGTAAAAAAGTGGCAAATTTTGAAGATTACGAATTTAGTTTTAATGGAAAAATAGACGGAGTGGATAGAGCAGAGAAATCACGGATATAATCGATAAAAGCAAACAGACATTTTATTCCGCTTCTGATGATATTATTTTAGGTCACATTCGTTTACGTAGTTGAACTTAATCTTTTGTGAAAACTTCGCAAAGGGCAACGTAAAAAAGAAATGATCCTTTTGATGATTGACTCAACAGAAACTTGCCATTTTTTTTACTGGTAAAAAACTCTCTCGTTTACTCTCAAAATCAATTCATTGTCCACATAATGTCAGTTTTTTTTAACGAAAATCATAACTACGGTATACATCACTATAATGCTAACTAATTGTATGCGGTTTCCTTCACCGCTGAATACAATTTTTTTCAAGGTTTTCTTTTTTATACTTTATAATACTTTTGATACAACGGTATATTAAATGTGTGTGAATTTACGCAACGACCAAAAGACCTTGATATAAAGTCATCTTTATAAATAAGCTTATCTGTCCGTCTGTCCGTCTTGTTCAGTTTAATACAATAATATATAATTACAATATATACATACAATATATATATATATATATATATATAAAAATAGTGTGCCAATAAGACTATAAAGTCTCTTGCGGCATAATTACGAACGACAATAATATATCGATATGGATAATAATATAATATTGAACAGTATTAGATCGCGACAAAAATACAGATGCAATTATAGATAATAGAAGGGTTTAATAGCCACTTTAAAGCCCCCTCAAGCTTACAATCGTTTTAATGCGGAGTGATAACGAGTTCCACAACTTGGTGATACTGAATACTTATGGTCAGGCGTGATCAGATTCATTGTCCGTTCAGATCTATTAAGCAATATTTTTTCATACAAATATCCTAGTGCTCGAGTTTAGAGAAGCTTGTGGAAGAAGACTGAATTTCTACTGTTAAGTACTGAACGTTTGAAGATCCAAATCCAAAATCTTAAGCGAAAACTGCGATATTCTTTCATATTTACCTTTATTAAAAACATATCTAGCATAGCTACTAGCTAGGCCCTCCAATTTATTGCTACAAACACAATCTAAGCTACCATATACTTTCGCAGCATAAGATATGAGAGGCACGACAGGACATTTGATCAGTCTCAATTTTGTGATGGTAAGGACATAAAATAGAGAAAGTCAAAGCTTCGCATTATCGCAAAATTCACATGATCCACAGCACCCAAGTGATAGTTGAGCCTGAACCCAAGGTTGGAGACTGCCCTAACGAACCCAAGATAGTTGAGCCTGAACTCAAGGTTGGAGATTGCCCTAACGAACCCTATATCTTCACCAAGCATGTTGACGGATGACAAGGAAATAGAGTCACAGCTGACAGGCGAAATAACAATGGCTTTGTCTCTATTAGAATTCAACTTCAACTTATCCGACCATAGAGTAGGCAATTGCGCTAAATTACCCATATTTCCGCGCGCGAGCACGTGAAGTAGTTCTGTGCATCTTCAGTCTTGTTTACTTTTACTCAACCTATAGGTCGCAATTTTTGATATATTATAGTGTATAGAGCGTATATAGTATAGAGATAGATAATGCGAACATGTTTTGATCCAAACACGAACGCTATTGAAAATGGTTCGGATCGGTCCACTTTTTCGACCACTTCCCCTATAACGCTTTATTTTGAAAAGCGATTGTAAGAATAACTGTATTAAGCGAAGTGGTGTAGGGTATATAATGGTGCGGCGTATTCCACTGTATGTGTGCATTTATTTCTCTTATTTAACTCGATTTCATGTCAGAGCGAAATCTGTTCAATCACGTATTTTTTTCAAAATTATGTAAAAATTTTTATATAAATATTTCTAATAAAGGACATTAGCGAACATCAAGGTGTATGTTAGAGTGACGCAAGCTTAGTAAATTTATTATATATTTTTGTTTGTATTTTTTTTTTTTTTTTTTTTTTTTTTTTTTTTTTTTTTTTTTTTTTTTTTTTTTTTTTTTTTTTTTTTTGGTTTTGTTCTTTTTGTTTTTCCACTCATTTTCATATGTTTTGTCATTCGATTCGTTATTTTGCCAAGCAAAAGAAACCTTTCAAAATTAGCTAATCAATAACAATTATTTAGCGGATTTAGCAAAAATCAATATAAGGTTACATTGAAATTCCACGCCGATTAAGCCGACATGTTTTATATAGAAGGATACGTAAGATAGCTTCTCCTTTAAGATTCTCTGAGCCAATTAGGCGGATAGGAGGTGTTGGCAATTTATTGATTGATTGAATTATTTCTACTCTAATGAGAATGTAATGTTCGCATTTATGTGTGCGTGTGTTTGTTTTTCACTTTTTTTTGCTGTGCAAATTGGAGGTAACATCCTCATAATACAATACTGATCTGCACCAACAACATAGACCATTAATGGCTTTTACTAAAACTATCCGCTACTACTCCCAACCCCCCACACAGGCATTTCTTCTACCACTCTCCTCCACAGCACCATCATTAAATATTACATAGCGAGGGCTTGTTGTAGTTAGCGCTGTTAGCTTGGTGGGACCTTAGCTTACAACAACATCGATTCGCCTTACAACAACAACTTTGAAGCAAAATTCGAGTTTATTTGTTAACATATACGACTTCAAGAGTAACACTTTGATTCGACGCGATTTGGCGAACCCTTCAAAATGCGCTTCATCGGGCCCATGCCTCTTCGCGTCGGGCATTTTTTTTTTTTTTTTTTTTGAGCTTCAATATCGATTCAATCGACATCACTAGAAAGAAAATCCTTTTCATTTCACCCAAACAGCTCCAAACAGCGGTTTGAATTATCAATGCTGGGTAACAACTTCGAACTGAGCTTTCCCACGAACAAATGTTCATGAAAAATAGTAAATACTCTGTCTTCTGACATCATTGAGATGATAACAATTGAGATGATAATTCGTTTCGGTCATTTTTCGGTCTTCCAAACTGATCTTGTGCCCGTGTTTTAGGTTTCCTGCAACAAATGCCGAGTTCGCATGACCGGAGCGATCAGCATCATTGGTGTTTGTAAGATCGTGGTATTTTCCCCCTTAAAAACATGTAAGAACATGTGGTAGGTAAGGCCGACTATTAGATACCCTGCCGCAGTCGTTGGCTTGTTTTCATTACAATACACCGACGATTACATTCATTCTTTTCATGCAAAGGCATATTTCTCATGGAAAGCCCCATATTGAAGGATGCCCAAAGCATTACATGGTGTGATCCACATTGATTCACTTATTTGAAGTCTTAAAAATTTTATTATTTTTCATTTTCCATAATAAAATACTAGAAATTAGTTTCCTCTCCTTATAAAGGCATCCTTTTCATGATAACACTTGGTTGGTATGTGTTGGGGTCTAAAAAGTCGACCTATGCGATCCAATTTCTGTATAGTTAATCGCTACTAAGGACCAACTTTGATTGTAAAATATTAAAAATTAAATCTTTTTCGAAAGGACTTATCATTCATAAGAAATCTTATATGGAGTGTATGATCCGAGAAATAGACCCGTGTGGTTCAATATTTGCCCGATTAATTTTTGTATTAAATTACTTTCATGAACAAATGTTCATCACAAAACGTTTACAACCAGCCATTTTCGGTATATAAGGGAATATATCTCCCGAGAATATTTATGTGCAGTGGTATCCATAAAATAGACTTACGAAGTCCAAATTCAGTAATGTTAAGTTCTTTTTCAATTTACTATCGATTTTCACCATCAAATATTGAATAATTTCTCTTTTTACCATATAAAGATGCACTTCTCGTCGGAACGGTTATGTGAGGGGAAACCCCAAAAAATTGCCCCAGCCAAACTGAAATTTTCATATCGATTTCGAGTGTCGATATATTGTTTGTTACTGAAGGAGTTTTGTCGAAAAATTTTGAAAATTGCAGTGTTCTCCTATATGACAACTTTTCAAAATAACGCATAGAAAAAGTGAACCGATACGATCCATTTTCGATAGTATTCGTCTGTGGATCAAAGGGCGTCAGTTTGTTCAATTTCCTCAAAATATCTCAAATATTGCGACCTGAAGCCATAGGTTGGACAGACGGGCTTAGGTCGATGCAATAAATGGTGGGTCTATGTTAAACGTTTCTACGTGTTACATACATTCACACAAACTTAATATACCTTGTACCACAAATTGTTTGTTTAGGGTAGAAAAATGCCTTTTCACTTGTGACTTGTCTGTGATATTGCTCAGCGTATAGCTGTTAACCTTACTTTGCAATATTTGTATTTGTATGAACTGCGACTCTGACCCGTCCACTGTTCATCCAAATATCTGCATTTTTATATATCTATGCTTCAGTTGATAGATATGCAAGATTCCTTCCTTCCCTTTTAGTTTGAAGTAAAATCTTTGAAGCACTCTAGAGTTAAATTTTTATTATCACCTTTCAATGATTAACATAATTACATATATTTGAGATTTTTTATGTCGTACGTTGTACTGTATGTAAGTTGTACAGTCCTAGATTTGACCCTGAAAAATGTAATTCTTTTCATTTTCATGCTGAAAATCGATTTTATTATTCGTTTAATGAAAGCTCTCCTAACTTAAATTCATATTTACAAGTTTTTATGCAAAACATATTTTATGCCTCGTAACAGGTAATATATATGTCTTTGCTTTACTAGATAGTGGTGTCGTAAAGGACACGTTCGAAGGAAAGCACATGACAAATTGGCGCGACGGCCTTGACTGCAAATATTCACTGTTTTCACAAAACTTTTCAAAACATGTTGACGTAATTATTAGAAAATGTGGTTAATGTTATGTCGAATTTCTGCTTGTAGGTCTTTAACGCACAGAAAATAATCGCATGGTTCACGCAAACTATATTGTGTTTAATGAGCAGTGTAATGAAGAGTGTATATAATTTTGATGAAATTTATGATACAGGACGGACAGTGGTAAAAATAAATTGTATCGGTGAGTGAATTTTTACAACCAAATCCCATATGATTCCATATATTTTGAAAAAATCATTATAGGGAAGAGAAAAAAAGTGAATCTCCAAATTTTTTGATACTTTTCGACAAAGAGCAATAGTTTTGAACATCCAATGAATATGAAAAATTGAATAAGATGGGACCATTTCAGGGAATCCGCTTCTATGTAAGCCTTTTTAAAAAAAAAAAGAAGTGAACCCAGAAGATTTAAAAGGTCACCAGAAGATTTAATTTTTAATAATTTAGGACGCGACATAAATTCATTGCGATAAGTGTGTCGACGACCACACACCAAAGCCAATTTTCCACAGCTCACCGCTTATGAGAATGCTTATAAATTTTGATAGGTGAAGAGTTGCATTAACTAAAGTAATCTGGGATACTTAACAGTTAACCTTGGGCGGCCTTTAATGTTTAACCTTTATTAACATTAATGTTACCGCACTCATGTCGCACAGCGTTAGTAGACAAATTAATACTGTCGCAACAATTACTACTGTCGATATGTTTTTTACACCCTACACCACTTGTGGTGCATTAAGTTTCTGCTGATGATATATAAAAATTCAAAAAAACTTCACATAAATCCATCTTTTATTATACCGATCGATTCAGAATCAATTTCTGCATCGATCTAAGCTTATCTATCCGTCTATCCGTCAAGCCGTAATATACAAATTATTTTGACGAAATGTGGTACACAGACAGACATTCCTTGGCCCAACGATGAACTCTATTCAAAACGGTTCAGGGCGAACTACTTTTTCGGCCACTTCCCATATGACAGCCAGTCTCAGTTTGAAAAGCCATTACATGAATGACTGTATTAAGCGAGTAACTGAATTAGGCGAACTGTGTTCTACTATAATGTTTTTGCGTCCCTCTCTCTCTCTCTCTCTTGCAAATTTGAATATAAGGTGTAGTCGCGTATATTTGATGTTTATTGTATCGTATGTTTGCTTAAATCGTTTCTTTCAATCGGAATTTTCAAATTCTTTAAATGACTTGCACTACTTTACCACTTTATTGCTTAATTTTACATCTAATAAGTCTTTCATAACACTTATGTTAATTTCTATTAATTCAATCTTCAAAATGTATTCAACATGTATTCAAAGCTTTTCATCCTGATAATGGTTTTTTTTTTTTTTGTCCATATATTAAATGAAAGTTTCATTCACGCACTGTAAACAGATATATTCCATAATATAGTGAAATGCTAAGGTGAGGTTAAATATGTTGACAATTTGCGGCAATAGCTTTTGTTTGTGTAATTTACTGCACAGGAATATTATAGGCTGGACTTTACGTGGGTTGGTTATGATTTTCCATTTACTGGAAATTTTCAATACTATTTCAAGTACGCTGATAATATACGCTTTAAATACACCTTAAAAAAAAAGTGAGAGATCAGAACAACTATCGATAGATCTATCTATCTCTTTCCCCCCCCCTATGCATCTCCGGATCTTTACGCCCGATGAGAATGGCAAAAAGGAGCAAACATCAGACCGTCTTAATGACTAATAAAGAGTTTAATAAAGGGTTTCTGAAAGTAAAATTACCTCATAAAATGATTGACTGCTTCACACACGACGAGAAATCTAGAATTGCAATTTATATGATCTAACACTGCTGCTAGGGTAAACGAGTCTAGGTTTCCATTCTATTGACCCTTTATCTAACTTATTTATTGAACATATAAATTAGTTTGGTCTGTTTCTTTTTTTTTTGTGGTCAAAATTGCATTTATTTTTTATTATATATGGGGAGCGGGCGTAAAAAAGTGAACCGAACCGAACGATTTTCGTTCGTCCTTGAATCAAGACACGTCGATATGCTAAATTTCATTAAAAAATCTTAAAAATTGCGACCTGCAGGTTGAATCTAAAATTTACATGAACAAACAACAGACGGACAGACAGGCTTGAATCGATTCACAAAATGATGAATAATTGGATAATAAATCCTGATTGTCCTGAGTATTACATACGTCGATATAAACTGAATATTCCCTCTACTACAAGTGGTGTAGGGTGTAAATGTTTAAGATATATTATGACCAATAATATATTTATTTATTTGGTGTGTGCCTCTTTAATTAGCATACACGTAAATTTACAAACATGTTCACATTTAAGTATTTGCAAAGACATTTAGAACAATTATTTAATAAAAAGTTAAGTATTAAGGATGCGGAAAAATGTATATGTAAATGTTTCATGAATATTTATCATATGTATGTACAATAGTTATCATATTATGGGTAAGATGAAGACTTCGCTGCTAAGAAATGTCTGCATGAAATTTTTATAGTTGTTATCACTATCGCTGTATAAACTTTTGAGTGCCTTCAAAGAGAAAACTTTTCCATAATGTGCGAGTATGACAAGAACATTTTTGCAAAGCTAATGTTGATGATTATATGCCATCAATGCATATACATTTACATATTAGTTTTCCTTAATTTCTTTGTAAAAATTCTGACATCGCAATTATTCTAACAATATTATCGTACATTCATTCATAATTAACGTTACAGAAGTGTTACGTTTGTAATATTCTTGCGCTCACCTATTCAATCAGTAACGTTGAAGTACTCATTGACTTATGTAAAACAGTTTCTTGCATTAGGCCGTGATGAGATTCCCTTCCCTGAATTTCATTTAATTATTCTTAACCTGTTTCATTTACCTTTGCATGTTAGTCTCTTAGCAAGTTTTAAGCAAGATTTAGTTGTGTCTTACTTCCTTGCAAAGATGATAAAATTTGTTTTATTAAAAAATTATAGAGAGATTGGCCTGCCTAAGTGTCATCACTCGATGATTAAGTCATAATGGACAAGAAGTAATTTTCATTACTCAACATGGGTTCACTAAGGTCCAATCTAGATGAGGATCCCATCATTTTGCATTTATTTGCACCGATTTTTAAAACCTTCAATAAGACGACCTCATCAAGTTTTGTTCATTTTGTAATTGAATGCATTTGTACTTCTTCCGCACTTGAAGAAGCTGAAGTGCTTCGAAAATGGAACATGAAACGTTCGCATCTTTATTTCCTCAGATATTCTTGAAGACATTTAATTAAAGTGCTCTTTAATTTTTTTCATAACTTGACGAATTTCTTCCTGTAGTATAATACTTATGCTGACTTTGCTACCAATACTTTCTATATCTTTTAATTCCAACAACTTTTGCAACAAAAATTCCAAAAAACAACAAAACATGTCAACAATTAGCTCAGTCTAATGTTGGTTATCTCAAATTTAAGGTGTAGTGTAGATGTAATTAAATGTGACAAATGTGACATTTTCTAGAACTTCTCTCCCTCTCCCTCTCTCTCTTTCTCTCTCTCTCTCTCTACCTTCCCATATCAATGATTTTCGTTTATAGAAACTAATTTCGGCCATAACGGCCAGTGAAATTAAAATTCACTTTGCTTTGTTGAGCAAAGCAAAATATAACTAAACTTTGTTAAGCTTTGTTGTTGATGACCTAAATATGTGGAAAACCCCTTTAAAATGATTCTTAACTACATTTTCATTGTCTGGTCCCCTTGCTTATTGACCCAATTGAATCTGGCTACAAAGCATGCATAATTTGCCCTCAAAGGCTCGAAACTTTTAAAATACTTTCTCTGGGAAAACGTGGACTTAGTTTTACGGATGACTTTTAGGTCCGTTGAGCTCAGCTTATGAGCTAATTTTTTCCTCCGTCCGTTCCTCAGCACTTTCAATTATTAAAATCTTAATTTTTCCTTCATTCATATTTGAATCGAGCAATGAAATAAGAGCACTACTCTACTGGAATATATGAAATTTTCATATAAATGATTGCCGAACTTTTACATGTGTGCGTCCATCTAGGTTACTATGTTTCAGCTTATATGCACACAGCTTTATGTTCATTGGCTGTGAACATGTACATATGTTATCTATGTCGATGCGTGTACATGTACATTTTTCGTTTCTCTATCTTGTTTATTTCTACTTAAGTAGCATCGTAGTTAAGTTGCTTTAAATAATTAAATTAATGAAATGAATAATGAATGTATGCCAACTAAAATACTGAAAAATATCTGAACTCTTCAGGGAACACGTTGGTTAGAAGGCATTATAAGGCCGTCAACGGATTAAACATATAATGCAAATGTTCCTTTTTTTTTTTTAAACTTATTCGCAATGCCCTATAATTCTTATACCTTGTGATTAGAAGAATTTCAAAAACTTATTATTTGCATATACAAATACAAACTCTTTTATACCACCCTACAACACGTCTCGGATAAGGATGTATTAACAAGTATGTACTGATATAGGCAATATCCAAAAGGACTTAAGGTGAATACACCTTTTATTTATCACGCTTGTCTGTCCATCTGTCCGAATTATATTTGTTATTTTTTATTTATCACACTTGTCTGTCCGTCTGTCCAACTTATATTCATTTTCGAGGTTTTCGCAGTTTTCGAAATACTTTAAAGAAATTTGGTACACTAACATGTTTTACCCCGAGAACGAACGCTATTGAACACTTTTCCGATAACGTCTCACTTGGAAAAATAGTCGCTAAATGACTAAGTGTAGGGTCTTTTACTGTTTACCGTGGCCCTTTACAGTCAATTTACTTGTTTTAATATGAAAATTACATTCGGCTTGACAAACAACGTGAGTATAAATAAGGACAACCTTTTCATCTAAAAATCTGAAAGAAGAACAAACCTATTTGATTGAAAGAAAATGTGAATTGTTTGCCTAGCAATGCAACGTTAAGTTAAAGCATTCAACAGAGATACTGTTAAGAGTGAGGCAGGCATGGGCAACCCCGGCCCGCGCTCCATTCCATCCAGCCCATGACGTCGTTGAATCCGACCAGCTTTGACGTTTAAATTTTCAAAAAATTCAATTTGCTCACACATAGCAATGCTGCAAACATATTGTATCTGCCTTCACGTCCGGCTATGCTGAGCAGCTGGCAAATATAAAATGTGTTCAAGTGTTTCGTTTATTCATAAGGCGATTCAAAAAGACCGAAAGTTGATGCACAATTTCGCATTTTGAATGCTTTGAATAGTTGAACGTTGCTCTGACCTCCACGATGGTATGAAAATTATAAATTGGCCCGTAGATGAAAAATGTTGGCCACCCTTTGTGTAAGATTATCCTGCCATTTATGATAGTTTTCTATTAATTAAAACCACTATAATATCGATAATTCTCAAAGATTGCGAACACGAATTTTTTTTTTATCGAATTTACCAACCAACAGTGTAATCGCTTGCGCCCCTCTAAATATTTGGGTTATTCATTATTCGCCTCTGCGCAATTTGTTAAATTGTTTTACACCTATACGCAAGCTATAGTCTATCATATAGATAGGGCGTTAACATACAATAAAATCTCACCCTCTCAAAATATTCCGAACTCGTTATTATATAATACAAAATATTTCGCATAACACTACACTTTAATCCATTGATAGGAAATTTGAGTACACCAAAGGAGGAAAATGTGAAAAGGAATTAAAACATTTCGATGAATAGAATTTATGAGGAAACTTGCTGAACACATTTGGAATTCTAACCAAAAATAAATGATTTGTATGCACAACCCCTGTGCATGTAATTTATGACATATTGTATGATATATGATATATATAGTGCTTTGCCTTCAAAATTACAACAAAGAAAAAAAAAATTCAAGTTATTACCTTCGATATATTTAACTGTGAAAAAGAAAAAAAAAAAAAAAAAAAAAAAAAACAGAAAAAATGTATTTTTTAGTTACGTGTGTGTCATCTTTCCTTCCTTCCTTCCTTCCTTCCTTCCCTCCTTCCTTGCTTCCTTCCTAACTTCCTTCCTTACTTCCTTCCTTCCACCCAATATCTCGTTTCTTCTTCGTATTTTTACAAGTACGAAATAATACGATATACAATTATTAGCTTGCTTCCCTTTCCTTCTCTATATTTACATACATATACACACATATATATGTATTTGTGCAAGTAGTGATTTCGGTGCTTTACAATGTTTGATTAAAATTGCATATTGACCTTATAACCTAGTTAAAGTTTCTTAACCCGCGCTAACTTAAACACACACAGACACACACACACAGATGCATTTAGCCTTATTTGTAAGTGTGTCGTAAGTATGTATTTGTAAATTGTTTGTGTTCATATAATGGAAAAGCGAATGCATATGTACATACATGCATACATACATACATATGTATATAGAAGAGCAACCAGATGTAATGAAATAAAAAAAAAAAAGGAAAGCGAACAAGAGAAAAATACAAATGTGCCGAGAGAAGAGAATATAATCATAATAAAATTTAAATTTTGTTGAAAAGCCAGAGCTGCCAGGTTGCAGAAAAAAAAAGGAAAGAAAAAAAACAAAGACATTTCGTAAACATACCACAAACAATTTCTAATTAATTTACAAAATTTAATTAAAAAGAAAAAAATATTCATGAAAAGTTTTTCTATCTATGTATGTATGTACATATATAATGTTATTTCCTTTATTAAATACTTGTATGAAACAACAGAGATAACTTTAAATGATAAATAATAGAGAAAAATAGTGATAAATGAAACTCTTGAAAATGTAGAAAAATCCTTTCACTTTGTGAAAATCTTTTAAAAAAAATTAAAAAATAATTTTACGCTTAACACAATCGTTACACTATCGTATCATAGCTGTGCTTATTCTAATGTTTCATTTTTATGTGTGTAAACCCACACATTGCCCCACAAATCACACACGTACTAAACTCAAAATTGTTATATCTCTCGTTTTCTTTACTCTCAATAATACCCTTTCGCCTGTAACCACGCCATCCTGCGAGCAAAACATTTGGCGAGAAATGCGCGCATTAAATTTTGTAAAATATGTTTTATTGTCTTCTTTATATATCCGTCCACCAAAGGTTGCATCAAAAGTTTCGATTCAAGCCCAATGCAATTTGTATTAGTTTTTTTTTCATATATGTGGCTTACTATTGATGTACATATGTAGTAAGGAAAAAGGCATTACAGCATATAGTTATATAGAATTTTTCAATACACATATGCATATATATATATTATCGACAAATAAATAAATAAATAAATGTGTATATATATGCATAAATGTATATGTAAAATTATATATGTAAAATTAGGTGTCCTTTTATGCGGTATATGTAAAATGTGTCCCTACATTTGTAACACATGGACACAGTTATCAAGAATCCTGCAAAAATGTATATAAATGAACGATATAAAATTCTGAGCCGATCCATTTTACAAATATATCTATCTATCTATTTGCCTATAGGTCGTCTGTCGCGAAAAATGTTTAAGGTAAAAAGCTAACTATGTATGAAATATATAAGCATAGAGGCAATTGAAGGTAATTGCACCTATAAGGAACCCAAAGAAAAAAAGAAAATTATTAGACAATCTTAAAATTGCATGAAGCCTATATTTTAAAGAAGTTAGAGTATGCCGTTTAAGTATAGTATAGTATACAAGTATATTTATTTAGACCAAAGGAATAAATTGTAGGACTAAAAGTTCTTAGTTGTTACACCCTACACCATTTGTGATGCAATGGTGTATTAAAAGGTGTTGCGATAAACTCATTTTGTCTGTCCATCTTTCCATCTTGATTTCCTATGTTCAACCTACACTTCCCATACAATACCTTATTTTGAAAAGTCGTTCTATGAATAATTGTAGGGTAACTTAGGGTACCTATGGAAGGGCCATGGCTCACAATAGTTCTTCTATTCTAAAGATAAATAATTAATTTAGTCCTTAATCGAATTAAATACATTACTGATTAATAACTTCTCCAGGCACTTTACAGTATACGGTATAAGATTAGGCGCTCGAAAAACGAGACTTCGCGTATTGAAAACTTTTTGACTTTTCACAAAGACTACATTTAATCGTAAGATCATATCCACAATTGCGAACTGGACAAATGGATTTCTTAAGTATGCGTGGGTGTAATGCAACGGTACGCCCAAGACGAATTGATGTTTCGAATAAATGCGATAATAAATATTGGAAATGTTAAAGGAGTGAAAACGGGACTGGAAAAAAAAAATTAGTCAGAAATTTTCAATTTAATTACTTTAAATTATTAGATTAATACTTTTCAGTTTCAGATAATCTTCATTTATGCAGAAAACAATATTTTAAATAAAATTCTCTCTCGCTCTCACCATCGCAAATACGTGAAATATGTCTGGATCCCCATGTTAAAAAATCTATTTCAATATATTTCAATCCAATGATTGATTGCGTCTTAGCGTCTTTGCCAAATTACTATTATCGGGTGCATTTTTCTTTCCAGAAATCCGATTAACCACAACTTGTTCTTGGTACGCCATAGCATATGCAAAAGCCAAACGCGCATCCTTGCCCACTGTGCTTCACAAATCACAAAGACAAAGCACATAATTTTCAAATTGTTTAAAATTGATTCTCATGCAAAGAGACCTTACTGTGTGTGCCCTGTGTGCATGTGCCAAATGTGAAATGTTTTTATGGTAGCAATTTTTACTTAATTGATCTCTTATGAAAAGTAAATTTTGTTTACATTAGTTAAGGCCTCCCCATGGAGACTCGTTTTATCTATACATATACACATATGCACATACGCACATATGTATTATGTGTATATATGTATGCATATACATAGTCTTCGATGCACATTTATCTAGGTAAAAAATATATATTGGAATTAGGAAATGTTTGCCAAAATAATCACAAGCATGCGTGTATGAGCAAAGCGACGTGAAAAGTGAAAAGGTCAACAAAAAAACAAAAAAACAAAAAAAAAAAAAAACAAAAGATAAAAAGAGGAAAAGTTATTTCGATCTATGACACAGTTATCTAACCCCAAAAGCATGTAAATATAAGTGCAAAGATTTGATTATAGCAACATCTTGAAAAAAAAGAAAAAACAATTTTACATGTACATATGTGTGCATGTATGTATAAATTTCATGTAAACATTTGAGCTTATAAGGTCTTCTAGGCATATATACACATATATAATAATAAACCAGTGAAATATTTGCGACCTGCTTTTCGAAATAACTTGCATTCAATTCATACGATATACAAAATCAATCATACAAAACAACTAAGCGTGCCTTATGATATGATTATGTTAATACTGAATTTAGAATTTACCCCCATGAAGCTGTGGCAGGGGGACCCTTAAGATCAGATCAGATTATTTTATAATCGGAAAGAAGCCTTGCAATTAATTCCCATTTTCTCTCTCTCGCTTTCTATGTCTCTCTCTGTCTCGCTCTCTATCTCTATCTATCTATCTATTTATCTATCTATCTCTCTCTATCTATCTATCTATCTTTCTATCTATCTCTCTCTCTCTCTATCTCTATCTATCTATCTATCTATCTCTATCTCTATCTATCTATCTATCTATCTATCTATCTATCTATCTATCTATCTATCTATCTCTTTCTCTCTCTCTCTCTCTCTCTCTCTCTCTCTCTTTCTCTTTCTCCAACCCACGACTTCAGTTTAGGGCTTGATATCACGGTTGACTTGAGACATTTTATTTTATCATAAAGATTCGGTTTTCTCATCTCCAGTGGTACAACTCTGCTAAATGCTTAATGCTTAAATGCGAATTGGTCCACGATGATTCTTGTGCTCGTGTCAGATGACTGATGCGATATCCATATTTCTTGCCTATACGCCTTTTCAATTTCGGTGCGGTATGTAATTGTATAGTTGACAATGCGTGAGCCTGAGACTTCGCGATAATGCTTCTGTCCTTAAGTTGCGATTAACTTCCACTAAAAAGTGTAGAGTGTCGTTATCATCCACTCTGAAACTTGAGCAGCAAATCTTCTGAATTAATAAGTTGACGCTTGTGTTCACCTTCGCTGCATCCATCGCTTGGTTATTGACGTTCAATGAAAACGAAACGTGGTATGAAGATGAAAAAGCATGCAATGACGGTTATGGTCCCCGGAAGGTGCAACAAAATCGCAACAAAAAATTTCCTAAACAGGCTGCTTTAACGCAAAACTGTAAACGTATATGTGTTTCCTCTCCAAGGATCGAACGAATCGACCTGAACTAGCGGCAAAACTAATTCTTTGCAAATAATTGATCACTTCCGTATGCCCCTAATATTTATATAACCGGTTTTTGAATAATTTTGAATGCCTTGATATGGGATCAATTGAATTCTTTTCATCACCTTTTAGATGGACCCCGTAAATAATGAAGACACCTGTCTAATCAACACACACAATATATGGAAATTTCATGTGTGAATTATACTCAAATTAATCAACGTGACCTGAGACATTCAACTTTCAGTATATGTGTAAAGTGCTCGTGGCTTTTAGTTAAAGTATTTAAGGAAGTGCATAAATTAGCCAACAGAGGAGATGACCGTATCGAGAATATATAATAGATGAAGAGAAATGCTTGTTTATCATCACATTGTGGGATTTGTGTTCAATTGTGACCTTAGAGGGAACAAAAAATATTCAGTTGACATAGTTTTCGCAACTTTATAGCAAATATCGTATTCCGACGCAATAGTCACAACGAAACATTTCAATATCAATTTTGTGATAAAATTAAGTCACAAAGAAAATACCGTATAACTTGCGACATCCCAGAGTGATGTTATTCAGAATAGAGCTTTTAACCAATTTAGCGATATACTCGTATACTCGTCAAGCTCGTCGTCGGAGTTTATGTAATATGCAATTTTAGGTTGCAATGAAACGATTTTGATAAAATGACAGAAATAAATTTTCTTAATTACATTGTTATGGCAAACAGAGGAAATCCGACAAGGATGGATGGACGTATCATGACGTATGTATTTGTCATCAACAATTAACTGGTTAATGAATACTCAGGTACGCAGGTCTGCATTCGTTCTGCTTATTTTTTATAAGAGAGAAAAAGAAAGCAAAGCGATCGGAAAGATACTTTCGTCGCTAAAAAAATATTTCACTTCCGCGTACTCTTTTCGTAGCTCTAATCACCTTGTTTATGGACCTCCTCCCCCCAATGCATATCATGAGTATGAAAAATTTACGGAATTTTTCTTCAACAGAAATTTTTTTGATATTCAAGTCAGGACGCGAGAAAAAGTGGTCACTCGATCACTCGGTCACTCGGTCCCTCGATCCCTTTCTATGAAAAGCGATGTTTCATCGTACCAAAGAAGAAGAAAATAAAAAAATTGTGAAAAGTTGATGTTATATATTGTTGCTGGTACTGTTGCTGGTACTGTTGCTGTTACTGCTGTTGCTGTTGTTATAATTTTCCTTCAGTTAAATTAACCTCTTCATATGAATATATTTGAAATTCATGCATGAATATAAACGAATAAATGGATGTGTGCATCCTCTACGCGATTAAACTAAAGTTAAAGTAATACTTAATGCATACATACACATACAGATGAATTTATGCGTAAACAAAGCAAAAACAAAAGGAATTTTCGTAACTAAACCAAGAAAAAATGGGAATTTCCGGATATGTAATATAGTATGTCGCGTATGTGACAACTGTATACATGTATTAGGGAGCAAACATAGTTGAATATGAATGAGTTGTTGCTTGCGCTTATTTTCTTGCCTCGAGCAAATAACGAAAAGGCATATAAACCTATATATTGTATTATATATTAAATAAAACATACACACACACACACACACACGCATACACGCATACACTTGTAAATGTTCGGTAAATGAAACGAGAGCAAAAAACGATTGACTTCCTTCGCTTTCGTATGTTTAACAAGAAGCTCCTCACACATGTATACGAGATTGTGGTATATATGTTGCGCTCAATTTCCACTCTGATTCACTCACCATTGGATTCTTGACTATGAATTCATTACAAATGCAGTTGTACGGCTAGACGGTTCGGTTGCTGCTTCGAACGTTTGTTGGGTCGTAAAGCGAAACGGAACGAAAGTATTTGCGAATGGATCAAAATATTGGTTCTTTTATTTATTTATTGGTTTTTTTGATTTTTTTTTAATTAAAAATAATCTTCTCTTGCACGTTATCTGAGCTGGAAGTAATAAAAAAAAAAAGTAAAAAAAAAATAAAAAAAACTAAAAAAAAAATTGATAAATAAAAAAAGTTGTAAACAAAAACTATAAAATATATTTTCTTACAAAACAGACAGTAAAACGAAAAAAATTAAATAAATAAATAAAAAAATACAAATCAATCTAAAATTCAACGACAATAAATCGAAAATAATATTGAAATCGTAATGAATTGCATTTAAAATCCAAGGAATTTATTAATAACATATCAACAGACATCTGCACAACAAATATCATCACATAACGATTGTTTTAGTGAAACGAAGTAAAGAAAAACAAAAACAAAAACAAAAACAAAAACCAAAAGCAAGACAAACGCTCATAGGTATAAAGTAATTTTTGAGAACAACAAAAACATGAATTCGAAAGTTGGCTCATTGGAGGAAAAAGTGAAATTACCGCCGACCGAGACCATCAGCCGTTGCTATCAGCCGCATGGTAATCGTAAGGTTATTCGCATTCTAACTGTAGCCGTCTATGTGTTGTGTGTTTCTCTGGCGGCAATAATGCTTTCCCTCTATTACATTTTCATATGGGATCCAACAATACGCCCATTTGTGACGAAAGGAAATAGCTGCGGTAAGCGTTATGACGACAACATATCGAAAAATACCTCATTAGCGAACTTAATTCCAACAACAACGAACAAAAATTAACTTTTTCTCCCTTCCCTTTCATCTCAAAACACGCGTACACACAGGGTCTTTATTCCACCAGCTTTTTAGCCTGATCTATTTTACCACTATCATCCCGAATATTTAGTCGTACGGAAAGATGCGAGATATTAATTCCCTTTGAATTTTGCAAATTCGTGTATTTCACAAGATACGCTGACTGACATTCAAATAAAACCTCGACATAAGATATAAGATATGACCTAGAGGTGCGTTCGCAAAATGACTATAGAAAGCAGGCGCTGAACACACCCAAGAAATATTTGAATTAAGATATAGATTCTAACAAAACTTCACAATTGATTTTTATCGCCTCATTGAGGTACGTACACATCTAACCAGATTATAATGGAAAAATCTCCGCATTCCGATTAACGTAAACATTGAATAAAAAGCATTTTATTGTATATAGTAAATGAATTTGCATTCATTGAATTTCATTTCCTATAACATTCTACATATTTAAAGAAAGAAAAAATCCTTGACTGAGCATTCGATTTCCTTCTCTTAGTTTAGTTTAGATGCGTTAGATACAAATTTGATTTGATTTGTTTATTACCTCACTGCAAATAGTGTATGGTTTATAGCAAATATTTATGTTTATTGTAAATATAAACAAGTATGCCATACACACACACACATACACACACATACACACAAACACACTATATTTAATAATCAGAAAACCTGATATATTTGCGGAAAATTCTTATCTGATAAAGTTCGGCTAAGTTACTTGAATAATTTCGAAAAGTATTTCCAAAAAGAAAAAGAATTATTTTTGTGCATTTTCTTAAACGTATTTTAACAAAAATATCTATTAAGTATTGAATGTAAAGAATTTTTGCAGTTGAAAACTTAATTTTCAGTTTTTTTATAAAAACCACATTTGACGAGAGACACTTTTTCGAGGATGATAATATGTTTACATATGTAGTGTCATTCTATACAAGCTTGCAAGCTTGACAACACACCCAGTTTACAAATATGCGAAACAGTAGTAGTAGTAGTAGTAGTTGTGTGTTGTGGTTACAGTTATTCATCGCACCCACAATTGCACTCACTTACACGCTTTAAATGAAAAACACTGACAAGCAAAATCAGCCCAGTTAAATATATTAGTAGGTATAATGACATTTCAAAATTTAGGTCAATGGGTTGTAGTATCGAATCGTATATTTATGTATGCACATTAACAAACAAACATGCAAACACACACACACACACACACACAGTCGACACATATATACATATGCATTTATTTATATATTGTTCTCTTTCTTATTTAGTTTATTGGAATATTTTTCTTCGTATCGAGTGCTTTCCCTTGCTGCTCTTTGCTTTTCCTCTCCTCTCCACCAAATATCAATTATAGGTCAACAATTTTTTTTTTTTATATATATTTACGATTTTCTTTTATTTTTTTTTTTCATTTTTCTTGTTATTAATTTTTGAATTGAATATTTCTACATCTCTCTTTCTTGCTCTCTTCGAAATTTTGCCGAAAGGCGAATTTAGTTCATGTGCTCTAAATTAATCTCACTAGACTTTTATTGTTTCTATGCTAAGATATATAGGTGTGACAAATAATAGTAATAAGGTTGCATTCAGCAAGCATACCAAAGCATATCAAGTATCCAATCATATTTCAAAAGATATTTGAGAAATGCTTCATTCAAAATTTATATTAATCGTTAGGCATTCGTATCCGCAAATTCCTTTGCCTGTGCCTTTTGTATTGGATCATGTTAGGTCAGAGATTGTCGCTCTTATTTATTTTGTTCTCCTGCTCAAAGCTCAAGTGATTTCAGCAAGTGGTAATGAATGAATAAAAAAAAAAAACACTTTTAAAGAGTATTGAACCGATTCGAATATTTATGATGACACGATTTCGCGTATTAAAATTGTTTTACCAGTTCATTGAGTTTTCGAGCAAAGCATTCTTCAAATTCATTATTTGTTATCGATATCGATAGAGATTCACTTGTCTATTCCCGAATTTCAAGCGTAGAATATTACCCTCACGATGACTGCGTTTTAATAGGCGGAATCAACACATATTGATACGTATTTCAAATTTTTGGGGTCAAATTTACCTATTTTTGTACCAAACAACTCCGTGGAGGAAAAGGAAAAGATATATATATATAAAAATATGTGTGTATGTGTGGATATATATGTATACAAATAGATAGATATAGATAAAGATATACATATATCTGTAAATTGTGTACGTGCGTTTTGGGTGTATGATGGTGATTGTGTGTATGTATATATATATGTACATACATATGCATACACACATATTTATATATATGTATGTTTTTCTTTTCCCCCATATGTTAGGAAAATAAGCACTATATATATAACACACACATATATATATATATATATATATATATATATATATATATATATATATATATCTATATATGATACATATCATATATATATATATATATATATTTGTGTGTCTATGTGTCTTTGGATCCCTTTCGATATATATTTTGTGTAGATATATGTTTTGTATTGTGTATGCGTATGTGTTTATGTGTATGTTTATTTGTGTGTTTGCAGTTGTCTTACGGTATGCATTCTATTCACTGGAAAAATCTGCGCATCATCAAACGTCATATCAAATATATGCTTATATATATATATTTATATCTGTTTCCTTATTTTGCATTCAAGGTTACCCGCTTTTGCAAAGACTTCAATAAACTACTTTTCGTCTTTTCGGTAATCTGGATGATTTAATTACTTAATTATAAACACGAAGGTTTTGTGCACATTTTCTAATTGATTGATATTAAGCCGAACAAATCCCAGACTGTCTGCACGTGTATCTATGTATGTGTGCGTACATGTATGCGTGAAAAACAAACCCTGGTATAATAAAAAGTAAAACAATTATAGTCGAACAAGATCGGACAGTTAAATACCCTTAATACCCATTTAACACAGTTCGTACGGATTGTCCCACTCCGACTATTTTCTTTTTCTTCTTAATTTTAAAGAAAAAGGCTTCTTATGCTTAGGAATCTCTATAGCAGCCTTACACGACTCTTGGTTCATTTTTCCGATAAAATAGTAAAACCGGAGCTTTCTTGCCTTATTTATTTTTTTTACTTTATAGTTAGGGTTGACCTCGTGTTTATTGTACCAATCGATCTACAGTCATTTTCTGTCCGCCTGTCTGTTTTTTTTTTTGTTTCTGTCTTGCCCGTTTATCTGTTTTTCTTTTCATCGAACGTCTGCTCGCGGACATTACGCTCAAACTACATGTCGTCATTTTTGCGAAACTTTGAAAAAATTTGATATATCTTAGTACACTGATGGGCTTTGATCCAAGGACGAATTCTATTGAAAATGGATGAAATCAGATAACTTTTACAACCAATCGCCGTATAACCTACACGTACCAATTTTTGACAGTTGGTAATGAAATTTGATACGATGACGCGTTTTGGGCCAAGGACGAGCCCTATTAAGAACAGACGGAATCGTAATTGGACAAACTTTGCGATTATTCCTCGGATGAACTCTTAGTGTGAACTTTGTACTTTACAGTGCAAATAGATAAAAAAAACAAATAAGAGCATTATAATCGGGCAAGGTCGACCCTTAGATACCCTATATCATCCTTATACAATTGTTTACTCCTTTCTTTTGATAATACACCAAAAATTACATATTATTTTATTTTTTATCAGGAAAATGATACATTAATTGTTTTAGATGAAATGATGTAGGGTGTTTAAAAGTTAACCTTGCCCGAATTTACGTGTTTAGAATTCTTTGAATTATTTATATGATTTTTGTATAAATTGGCAGTGCAATATAAGTTAAAATGTGGAACTAAAAATGATATGTGAGTACGTCGCCAATATCCAGGAAAAGTGAGACCGTCAAAGGTACATTGAAAGGAGAATTGAAGGGAAAATTATGGAACGCAATCTACAATATTATCATCAGCGTTACTCATCTTTTTATCCTCACCTTGCTCCTCCTCCACTATACATCCAGCTTCCAGCACACCAATGGATCCTTAAGAAGTCTTCCTCTCCAATCTGCAATTGTGGACGAAGTTTCACAATAAGGCGCCTTCGTTGTGGCAACCTCAACTTTTCTTTTATTAGAAGAATCGCACTCGGACCAAGTACACCCCTTGGAAATCCTTGAAATCATCTACAAAACGTAATATCAGTTTAATACATTACTTTATAAAAATCGTGCACCCAATTCCTAAAGTGGAGCGAATGCTCAATGCTTTTCGTTTTAATCCAAGAATTTCTCCGTGTAAGTAAGAGTCGCGACTACCAAGTCTGTGTTCGTGGGATCAAATCTCAATGTGGTAAAGTTCACTGTGATCGTAATTTTAGTGAGTGCTAAGTCGAAGAAGACATAACACACATGTCGGTTGGCGACCACCTCTCAATTTCTTTCCCTTTCCTCACTTCTGTCTAACCGTTCCCGCTTTACGCGAATAGTGAAGATCCCCTGAATTAATTGGTCACGTAATAAAAAATTAAAAAAAAAAAAGTCTAAGGTTTTATTTCATTAGTCTGATTATAAAAAATCCGCCTTATTTATTATATATGCTTTCGTAGAAGTTCCGACTGAAAAGTACAAATGGTTTAATTGATGGGATCACGCTTTTGCAATTCTAGTAAGAAAATATTTAAAATCAAATTTCATACGCTAAATAAACTGCATTTAATCAATTAATTAATTACGTGGGCAGGACGCACAGCGACCTGGAAGACCTATTGTACACACCCATGCCCCTAGCTTTCCGGTTTTAGAATTTTTATTAATCCCGCCAGCTTCTTTGGATCGGAGCACTATACCATACCACTTGATGTCTGATCCTGCGGATGGCCTCACACTCATATAGAATATGAAGGGAATCTTGTACAGTCTTCTTAAGCATTCAGATGCAAATGCGATGATTGCGTAGACTTCGGCTTGGAATATGGAGGGACCATGTCCCATTGGTAAGGTTTTCTGAAAACAGACCCTAGCCCCAGTTCCGCCATTTTCCAATTTTGAACCGACGGTGTACCATCCCGGGTTGAAAAGCTTGCCCATCCCAAACCGATCTCGGCGCTACGGTCACCCTGAGCCGATGAGACAGTACTAGCTTTGCAGCATGGACTAAATTTAAGAAGAAGGAGTAAAATTAGGAAGAATGGAAGATGAAAGTGCTGAGGTGTAGCTGCCTTCAATAGGCTAAGACTGTTATGCGCACATAGATAACTAAACTGGCAGCGTTATTGACACTGATCAAGAGTGAGAGGTAACGATCTTAAATCACAGGTGTTTGAAATGGGCGTTCGATATATTGCTTTCTTTGTATTGTGTATGCGAAATAGCTGCTAAGACTTTGCTTGCAGATTTGATTGCGAAAAACAAAAGGAAAAATGATTGATTCGCGACCGCATCAAATGTTTAGAGATGTGAAATTCCATCTGCGAACGTTGGTTGGAAATACACTTTCGCCTTTCAAATGGCTCCAAAGAAGAAAATCACACGTTTCGCACGTCTCCAACAGATTCTAAAGAAAATGTAACCTTCGCCGTTAAAGACAACCTGCAATGAAAAATGTTTACATCATTTAAGCATCCAAGCAGTCAATGCATCTGCGCCTATGCAAACTTTAGTTTTCGCCGATAATAGACAGGGATAGCAAGTGCTTCGCGATCGCCATTTTTACTTACAAGCGATTGATTGATTGCATGAACTAACCAAGGATATCTAATATCGAAATGGACGAATAGACGAATAGACGAATAGACGAATAGAAAAGGGCTTTACAATCTGTGGGGGAAATCCCAGCTCAAAAGACCAAAAATACAATTTCAACTAAATTAAGATCTTCTCTTATGATTTTCTAGTACTTTATTAAGGAAAATATAATTGAATTAGTGCGAGTTAGGCTACAAATGAAGCGAAATGAAACAAAATCATGGCTTTAGAGAAAGTCAGATTAGTTTGAAAGTGTTGAAGCTATGTCCGAATGTGATAATCGAACGCAAGTTGAATACAATTTCTTTCATATTCTAATTGCTGTCATATGCATGGAATGAATTGCCCTGAATCCTATGCGAAGCGGGCAAATATCAGCGCGAGATTACAAAGAGTCGTAAAAATGCATTATGTCGAAATCCGCTTTATTGCGTGCCGATGCGTAGGCACGGTTGGTTACAATTCGAAGCGAACATGAACACAAAAAATAATCTTTAAAAAGTAAAATATTTTGCAAAACGCAAGTAATTATAAGCGTATCAAAGTAATCGAATTGTTTCCCGTATACTTTGCGATCTTTTGCATTAAAATGAATTTAACTTTTTTCTTCTGTGTCGTTTTGTTTCTTTTTTCTTTTCTTTTTTTTTCAGATAAAATTGTGATACCCGAAAAAATTGCTATTCGTTTAATTAATTCATCTGAAGTAACGGCCGATCAGTTTTACAAGCATATACTTGAACAGTATCGCATATTGAATCAATTACAATTGCAACGTCAACAATTTCTTCAAAATCAACATAAACAATTGCAACAATTGGCAGCCTCGGGCAATAATAAATTTCAAGAAATATTCGCAACAGCGACAATAATACAATCAAATCCTAATGATCGAATAAATAAGCCGGTTACCCCAACCAATGGTACATTCCTTTTAGATGCGGCCAGACAAACGACCCTACTAGATTCTGAGCGCATACCTTTAGGGATAGCTGAAACTGAACCCGAAATTACGGAATTAAGACCGATTGAAACTCTTCCAATTTTGGATACGCTGCCTGCTTACGTTAAAAGAAAGTCGCATCGCAAACATATTCAGCATCATCGACGAAATCGCAATCATCAGAAGGGTGAAAAGGATGAGGCCGACGCATTGGACAAGAATTCAAAATATGCAGAGGCAGCTTTAAATCCACCCAGTTCAATAATTCAAGAACCAGTGTATACCTCGATACCTATACCCTTGATTCTAAATTCAAAGGAAGATAAAAGGCCCCATCATAATCACAATCATGGCGGTCGTGGTCATAGTGAAAAACGTATTAGCAAATCTTTGGCAAAGAAACGGCCGACATTACCCACTGTCTCCGGTTACGATGCCCAATCGTATATGAATCCATTCCTCAATGGTGAATTAATATTTGAAAAGTAAAGATCACATTGCCATTAATTGAATGCAATCAATATTCGCAAAAGGAACGAAGAAGAGTCAATGATTAATTGGAGTTTTTCAGTCGAAACTGCAGAAACGCTGTGTATCCAGTAAGGACAGGGATTCACAAATACAAAAAACAATCAGTACAGTAAATGTGAACAATACAAGCCATAATGAAAATCGAAATTCGATCTACTATAACGACTACTACTTACTACTGCTACTACTACTACTACTACTACTACTACAGCAACACTGCAGCAAAACGTTCTATAATTCACATGATCTACACAGGCTTGTACATATATATATATATATATATATATATATATATATGTGTGTGTGTGTGTGTGTATATACTAAATAACGTATACATACGTCTGTGAAAGTGTATGTGTGTGCGCAGGTGTATGTATGCATGCATATGCATGTATATGTATTTATGTATGTATGTATGTATATATGTATGTATGTATGTATGTATGTATATGTGTATATGAGCGTATCTTTACGTATATGCAACATACATCTATTTAATAATTTACACGAATATTTAGTGAAATTTAGCGAAAAGTATATACAAAATCTGCATAGAAAACAAATTTAGTAGAAAATTTATAATAAATTGAAAAGAATAAAAAAAATAAAAAAAATAAATAAAAAACAAAAAACAAGAAACATAAATCCATTTATCCATTTTACACTTAAACAAAAACGCATCCGTTGCTTCATGATTTTTTTCTCTCTCTCTCTCTCTCTCTCTCTCTCTCTCTCTCTCTCTCTCTCTCTCACAACATAACCTTTCTCCTCACTATAAAGTTATTATCACACCGTTCTCACAGCGCTATTACTGTTATATAGAAATATTGATAACAAGTTACAGTCACTCATACTCACTGCAAATCTTCCTTCCCGCTTAGCCTCGTATTAAATATCATTGAATAGCGTCCTAGCCTTTGACGCAATAATATTAATAATAATAATAATAATAATAATAATAATAATAATAATAATAATAATAATAATAATAATAATAATAATAATAATTATAACTAAAGAAATCAAAGATCATATGATAAGGTGCGGTATGCGTTTCTGAATTTTAAAGAAGGCATTAAATTGAAAAATGATCAGAATATATGCGTATACTCCTGCGTATATATTTAGGGATTAATATCATCGATCACGAAATAAAAAGAAAAATGAATATCGAAAGAAAAAGAAACGAAATAAAACGCGATAGACATCAGCTATTTCCTATATTATATAATAACGTTATTATTATATAAGAAAATTTTAAAAAAATAACCAACGTCACTAGAATATTTATGTACCTAATTGATTAAGATGTACGCATATTAATTACAACGGCCGAGCAATTGATAATAAATATTAGCGACAAATTCTTAAAGTGAATTGTAAAAAAAAACAAAAAAAACGAAAGATAAAATCATCAAACAACCACTGGCGATTTAAAGAGATCAATAAAACACCCAAAAACCAACACCTACAGCATTTTAATTTAAATCTAATATAACTAGGGAAAGGGTCGATGAAGAAAAGGGCTTTTTTGTTTCTATTTGTTTACACTTTTTCGCTTGTGGCACAATGTGTGTGGATGTATGTGACATTCAGACGGACTTGAGATAGACTCACTTTCTGAATTGTTCTGAGGGTTTATGTGTTTCTCTGTCCGTCTTGATATCTTGTGTTCAACCTACAGGTTTTCGGAAATTTTTGCTATGTTTTTAACACGGGCGCTGACCCGTATTTTGATCCAAGGGCGACCGCTATTGAAAATGAATCGGATCGTACGACTTTTTCGCTCTTCACTTCCCATATAGAGCCTTAGTTTGAAAACTCATTATATGAATAACTAACTGTAAGGTGATGTAGGCTATTTAATAGTGGGCGTGATGGCTCACCATAGTATTTTTACTTAATTTTTTGTATTGCTTGTATTGGTCGCGGAACAAAAACTACAAAACTTCATTTATCTTTCGTAACCTGGTGAAGGTATTCGAAAATTGTCAAGAAACTTTATCATATCGACACAAAGATTAAATGGCGCAGAGTAACGGAAGAATATTCCACCAATGAAAATATGAAATTGCTTGAAAAAGGAAAAAAAAAAAATATATATATATATGTATATGTGTTATAGTTATGGCACTATTTTCTCGTATAATAGAAATGAAATACACTAGAAAAAATTTTAGAATACCTGCAACCTCCAGCAGTGGACATGAAGGAAATGTGTGCACCGCAAAGTTTATTTAAAGCATACGATAAACTTTTCTGCAAGTGCCATGACACAAAAGGTATTATAAGGTATTATACCTGTAAGGCAAACTGTTTTGTCCTTTCAATAAAGCAATAAAAACTTTTTTTATATTGTAAAATAAGGTTGCAATATTTTGAAATGGAAGAGTTTATTGTGCTTGAGGCTTAAATTTCTTCGAATCACTTCTCATAATAAATATGTTCGCAAATTACAAGTATAATAAGAGGCAAAAATATCTAGAAATATATAACTCAATCAATCAACATGAATGGCTCGAACTTATCAAAGCTATAGATAAATCAATAAACGCAAATACGATCCGATATTAAGTTTACCTAATTTCAGATTCAGATATCTGATATATTCAATTTTCTTAAACTAAACAACTTAACAAGTAAAAAGCATTATATCCGGGCAACGCGAACACTTAATTATCCTAAACCCCTTCACCTAGTGGAATTTCCAATGTATGCTTATGACAAAATGCCAAAAATTGCTCCTTGTTTCCATATGAATGCATAGTTTTTTGTGGGATCGCAACCCAAACGATGACCCTTCAGTAGTCCAAATCTACTATGGTTAAGTCTTATGTCAAACTACAGTCATAGACTAATGTGCATCATAAAATATTAACAATTAAGACGCTTTTATCACGAGGCTTGATGAGAGCCCGTATACGATGTGAGTTATGTCAAATTATTAATTCAATTATTAATTATTCATTTTAATGTTATATTATAGGTCAATTTTCATCGCGTATTATTTTATTGACATGTAAAGGTTTACTTCCTGCAGGGACGCATATATGGGAGGGAGTTCAAAAAATTTGCTTCATCTAATCCAAATTATTCACACTTTTTCGAAAAGTGATTTCATTTAATTCGTTTATTAAAAACGGCTCATCATTTAGCCAAAACAAGTTATTGCACCAAATTTCGTCGATAATTATCAAAAAATGCGACTTTTAGGCTAAACGAAAGATTATATTAACAGAGATCTGACAGATAGACGGATAGAGAGCTACGATAAAAGATGGGTCGTTCTAAAGTCTTTATTGGTTTCCCATACACCCGCTCAAACTTAAAGAGCACAATTGTGAGCCTAAAATGTATATATTATTTTTCAATTCGCTTAGCACAGATAGAATAGATAGAATAGAAGATAAATGGTACCCACTAAAGGATAAAAGAACTCCTAGTTTTATTTAAGAGCTATAGATAATTTGAAAAAGGGTTACGTTTTATTCTTAGAATTGTATAAATCGCATAACAGAGTTATAGAGAAAGTCGTTTAACAAAATGCAAAAAGAGCACACATATGTTATATATAATATAAAAATATATATAAATATAAAATGAAAATTGGTAATAAGCTTTTTTTCAATGGATATTTTCCGATGCCTTATTCTTCTTTAATTTTAACTCACATAAAAAAAAAGTGACGAGCAAATTAAAGCAATTTAATCATAAATTGAAATCTACAATCATCAAATAATGCGACAAATGTTTGACTTGGTTTTAATTACATTAAATGAAGTTAAAAAAAGATAAGAAATAAATATTATACGGAGTGGTGCGAAAAAGTTCCTGATCTACTTAAAATCAAATGGCGGGGCTTCGCGGCAGGTATAGGGACCCATTGGAGCTATTATAACTTGTAATAATAAATCATTGCGTTTAGGGCCCACCAAATGAGGCGATAGATTTATGGAAGATAAAGCCAATTCATCGTACGGGATTAAATTGTCCATGTTAAGAATTCTGTGTTCGCGGGAAAAGTATTCGGTACGTTCGTGTAATGTTAATATATGATTGACTTTATTTTGAACACCCGTAATGAGCGCAGCAATCTGTAATTTGAAAATATGCGTTAAGTCAAGTCGATAAATTCAATAATAATATTTTTACTTTGAAACGTTGCTCCTCTATTTGCGGATACCGACAAGTTACCCTTAAGCGTACGGTGTTTAATGAGACTTCGGGGACGTCTTCTCCCCAAACCATTTTAGCTCTACCGTATTTTACACCTTTTGGATAGAATTCTATCTCCCAAGTTATAGGTTGATCTGCAAAATCGCGAAATAATATTCGAATAAGCAATACTGATTATTTTTATAGCGGATATGCTTACAGTAGGAAAAAGTGTGTGCTGAATATCCGTATTTCACCTTCACTTTTACAACCGTTTTGTCAATACTCGATTAATACGATTTAATCGAGTATTGTTATGTTATGTACAATAAGAGTGCATAACATTCGTACTCACCATCTTCTGTCTCAGCAATATGACCTTGCGAAAAAAAGCATTTTACATAGTAGACGTAATTATCGAGCCGATTAAAATTCTGCACTTCAATTCCGACACTCCATGTATCATTCAAATATAGACGGGGTGTGAATTGCAAACAGCCTTCCGGACTATTTCGTATTTCCATTACGCGCTCTTCTTGACCGGACTGATACGACATGCCAATTGCTAAACGTTGTACTATGAATTCTTTATGATGTTCCAGAATCGGGAATATAAGCAGATGGGCTAATTCACGTGGTGTCATCATCGGGAATCGTATATGGAAAACGGTTTGCTCTATAAGATTAATAAAATGTTCCTGTTTCTCATTGCCCGGTATATTTTCATCGTTGTCAATTAAATCTTTGCGCCGCAGTAGCCAATTTTGAAGTATGCTGAACAGTTGGTATTCGCTACTAACTACTAAGTCGTTTTGTTGCAATAACAGCACCATTACAGCTTCGTCCATTTCAACGAAATCTCTTGCCTCGGACACCATTTCAAGGTTCCATTTTAGAAAACGTTTTAAAGCCTCCGTTAACTCTATGTGCTGTGGTGTAAAAGCGATTGTATATTGCAACCAAGAAATCAAAAAGCCTTGTGTAGCAGCTTTTGCGATGTGCTTCATCATATAATCCACACATAATTCCACTAAGTCTTTAACATTATATTTATGTCCTAAAACAAGCATAGGCATCACCGTACTAAGTGATATATTCATTTTACCCACATATAAATATTTTAAAAATTGTGGGAATACGGCTTCGCAGCAGGGCTCCTCTACCAATTCAATAACACGTTTGCGGCATTCATTCCATTCGGGATTCATTAACATAACCTGAAACACATCGCTACTGGCACATAAAATAACTCGATGTGCTGGATATTGTTCTTCTCCCACCACCAATATAATATCGGACATTAACTGCTCTGCATATAGATTAGCAATCTTCTCAAGCACGCTGTTGGAATTATTCATAACTTGCTATAACAGAATGATATATATAAAATGTATAAATTTCGAATTATATTTCTGTTTACCACGCTATTAGAGTCCTGACTATTTTGTTCTTCCGGTTCCAATTTAGTTGACATGTTTATTTCCAGGCAATTGTTTATCATACATCCACTTCAAAATGTTTTCCGTCTTTACCTGAGACTAAATATTCCAAGTTTATTTGGCCACCTTCGTCTATTCAATTT
The DNA here is from genome assembly GCA_000688735.1 of Glossina austeni. Lineage (NCBI taxonomy): Eukaryota > Metazoa > Arthropoda > Insecta > Diptera > Glossinidae > Glossina > Glossina austeni. The sequence goes on along the minus strand of KK502469.1, from coordinate 779,082 downwards.
CTCGACATGATTTATAATTTCTCAACATTTATATAGTTCTTACGATATTTGCAGTTAACAACTTTTTTAATTGGGTTTATTTTTATTATATATATATATAAATTTTTTTTTTTTATAATAAGATCGTCTACAAGTCCGAGAAAGAACGTTTTGATTGAAGTACTTAAAAAAATGCAAAACTACGATACACACAACTAAATTAAAACACACGAAAAATGCAATTATTCAGTTTCGACAATAAATTGAACAGATTGAATATATTTTCGAATTTTGATTTAATTATAATTTAAAGAAAATAATTTTCTTTATTATAATGTACTATCTTTTTTATACGTTTATTGTTCTCCAGTACTGCTAAACTATAGAAACTGGAAATATATTTTCTCGGTTTTTTACGATATGCTCCATACGAATGTTCCATTTCCATTTTTTACGAAAGAGACGTTTCGTTTTCAAGTCTTCGTTTCTGTCTTTGAAAGATTTTGAATCGAATGTGGTAAGTTTTTGAAGCCCCCCAAATAAAATTGTATTTCTACGAAACCTCAAAATTCATATGGCAAGAAAATCGAATTTTCAATATTTCATGTTAAAAACTGGCTCATAATAGCAATTTAATATAGAATTAATCTGCATATTAGAGTTCTCTCGAAAACTAAGCTTTGACGACAAAATCTGATTTGTAATTTTTTATGACGAAAATGGTCGAAAACTAATCAAATCCTTAACAAGAAAATTAATTTTGTTGGTTTTGGTTTACTTCACTTCAGTTTTTCACAACATCCGTGGCTTTCAATAAATGGCTTTCATGAAAAGTATGCCTTTATATGAAAACAAAATATAATTCTTGACGTATTATCGCGAAAACGAGGCGAAATGATATAAGGCATCTAATGGTCGGCCTTAGCCGAATGTGAAGTTTCGACTTCTTTATTTATGAATCGAAATTTATCCGCCTTCTGGTCTTCTTCATTCTTTTTTTTTTACCTTGTCACCGAAGGATGAGGGGTATAATGTCTGTTGTAAAGTCTCCTGGCCGCAAAAACCAAATTTGCCAACTTTGGAAGATTTTGCAGGTAGGTTATTATTGAAACTGGACCAAATCGGTCGAAGGACACGCTCACAGTACCACGTAAACTGGGGTAAAAAATTGGCTTTTGCTCGTTACTCATAAACTATAGCAGATAAGTGTACAATAGTTTGGACGATGCTGTAGCATCTGTGTACCAAAATTTCCTTTTTTTTTCAAATACTTGTATAAGACGCAGAAACAAGCTTCAAAAATTCCGTAAAGTATATAAATTCTTGGCGGAGTCGAATCTCGGATATCCATCACTATGTTTTTTGCATTCTACTCTTCCTTTATTTTATTTGGTACCCATATTACTGGTATTATTAAAAAGAAATCAGTCGCGGTGTCTGCCGTATTCATTTTAGAATTAACCCATTTTTAAAAATTGGGTTAGAAAATGTGATGGAGGGCATTTAATAGTCGATCTTGGCCGACTATAATAGGGATTTACTTACTTTGGTAGATTTTTAGCATAGAGCGTAGGTAATGCTGAGTAGCATTGGATAATGCTGCGACATGCCCATGTTGAACATTTTAATTACTTTCATTTATTACGCGAGGAAATCTTAATTCGATCGAGGCAAAAAATTGATCAAAAAAACCGGAATGGAATGTCGATAGAACATCTCGTTGTAATAAATGAGTCCATAAAGCGAGTCGTATAAATCGCCAATTCAGAAGATGCGATAATTCCCTTTTACAAGCAAAGACATCTTAAATTTTCGAATTGGAAAGAAAACAATTCACATAAGGGTTTATTTTAAAAAACAAGTGTTTATATGTTTTGACCATTTGAGAATTTGTTCTTGAACTGTGGAAAGGGCGGGTAAGTTTCTATTCAACTCAACATAATTTGATAGTAAAAGCGAAATGTTGATTGATAACTTATTTTAAATTAACATTAAACGTGAATATTGAAATCATTCGAAAAGTAAAAACATATCAATTTAGATCGAATTTAGAATGTCTGTGAGTTGAAAGAAAAATCTACAAACTTTTTGATATACTCCAAAACATATGAAAATACGTAGGAAACTTTCCAAATCTGCAATATTAGATGTTTCAAATCAAGATGGAAATTAAAAAAAAGTGTAAGCTACACATATATATTTTTTTTCAAATTGCCCTATAACTTATAGTTCATCATGGCCTACCAATTTGTATACGTAATTTAGAAGCTCAGGAAGAGAGCGGCTATCGTCGTATTCATTTTGACGTTTTCCATCTTTGTAAGCAAACAGTGTAGGATATCCTTCAACTTGTTGATCTACGCACAACTTACGGTTGTTAGGAGCGGTACAATCGACTTTAGCAATAATTACACTTTTTTTGATGCTGCGTATTTTTTCGGCCAGTTTATCCCAAGTCGGGCTAAGCTTTTGACAATGTCCACACCAGGGAGCGTAAAACTTAACAAAAGTAATACCTTTGGCTATAGATGTCTCAAAGTTTTCTCCATTTAATTGCAAGACTTCGGACTTATCATCCTCTTTCTTAATTTCCTCCTCCTTATCTGTGACAGCCTCCTTATTGCCATCAATGCCCAACATTTTCTTTACGTAAGCGTGCAGGGCATCATGATCACGACCACCAGAATATTTTTCAACCTTCTTACCATCATCAATCCACAATAAAGTGGGATAACCTTTGACTTCAAAGTCTTGACAAATAGATTTATAAACTGTGCAATCAATTTTGGCGATACTGACATCGTCCACATTTTCCAAACTTTTAGCTAATTCTTCCCAAGTGGGTGCCAATCGTTGACAATGGCTACACCAGGGTGCATAAAATTTAACGAAATGATTACCACTCGATACATGTTTAGCAAAGTTATCTTCGGTAAGTTCCACCAATGCACCTTTTACAGTTTGTGGGGTTTCCACTTTGGAATCTTCATCCATTATCTGATTTAATTCTTCCAAGTTCAATTGTTGATTAATAAACTCCGTAATAGCTGGCATATCTCGGGTACCTTTGAATTTTACTGATCCTTTTTGGCCCAATTTGAAGAAACGTAATGTTGGATAGCCCGTAATTTCATGTTGTGTGCAAAGCTCGTGCTGCTGGGTACAGTCGACTTTCGCTATGACGACACGTGGATCATCCTTCACATTCATCATTTCCGCCAATTGTTCCCATAGCGGATGCAGGCGTTTACAATGACCGCACCTAAAAATAATAGGCCCATATTAAGGAATCTCTCAATTATTAGAAAGTTGTTAGTATTTTTTAAATGCTATCGGGTTTCCGTATTACCATCACATATACCAAATAAAGCAAAGGAACCCTTCTTTTTAACGCAAAGATTACGTGTAATAGTACGCATGTATATGTATATGAAAGATTATAACAACATTAACGTGTACACATTTAGGGCTCAAAGCAACAAACTATACAACCGCCGAATCAGCGGCTATTTTTATATGTGATAACAATTTATTCTTTCTTTTTTTTCTTCTCTTACCAGGGCGCATAAAACTTAATAAAATGATTATTTTTGGATATAGCCTCATTAAAGTCGTCTCCCGTCAATTGTACAGCAAAATTCGTTTCAGATTCGACAATCTCTTCCAAAGCCAACAAAGGCAAAATTGTTACTACCACTATTAGACCACATAAACTTTGGCCCTTCATGTTTTCAAAATTGAATATTTATTTATATATTTTTTCTACTGATTTCTTCAATTTGCAAATTATGCCGTCAAAATGAAACAATATCATCAATATTTTCAATTTATGTTATTAAAAGACCGGTAAAAATTTTTTACTTTTTCACAAAAGAGAAATATAGAGAAAACAGCAGAACAATTCAATTCTTGAGCAATTGCTTAAGTAGAAAGGCAGTGTTGTATTCTAATTGATAAAGGCATATGACACATATGATACTTCTGACGTTTTGCTAAAAAGTCAATAAAATATATAAAAGTTTGACAATTGATAAATGAAACACTTGTTTAATGTTAAAGCTGACCGCAAAGCACTGCAATGCACAAATTTGGTAAAAGTTGTACGCATACGCATAAGCTTGCACTCAGACGGTCAACTTCACCATTCCGGCAGGCGTTCGCATGTCCAAAAAAAAAAAAAAATAGAGTACTTAATTATACAAAGATATTATTATTTTGCTTCAGTAATGCAATACAATCTACATATTTACATGTTTTTCTTCTTTTTTACTGCATCATTGCAGTAAAGTGCTGCACGGAATTAATGCATCGTGGACTGAAATGTCAAAACATGAGTGTTAGTTAAACTTGTTTGGAAAATTGGAAAAATGTAAATTTTCCTCCATGAGTTTGCATTGACAAGCAAAGCAGTGGCTTTTATGAAATGAAAACACACTTTGATCTTCAAAGTATCTTTTTTGCTTTTTTATTATTGTTGCAATGTTAAAGATTATTAATTATTTACAAATATTATACTATACCGTTTATTATTAACTTACTAAAATTACATAATATCATTTGTTCAGCAAAAAATCAATTTTCAAAGAAATTTTTCGTTTTATTGCTATTTACCTAATTATGTGATTAGATTTTTTTGTGGGTCACATGAAGTTTAGGTTTGAAAAACAATTCCTTTCACCTTTTTTCTCAGGATAAGCAAAACTATTTTGCTTGGCTCACGCTCATCTGAGAGATAACTACTGCTAGGCCATAGCAATTGCTTCTGACCAATAAAACGATTGATGAGCATATCAGACCATAAGATATTTCATCTCACAAGATATTTGAACCGTATTTTCTACCATTATCACCACAGTCTATCCACATTCTACACTTTTGAAAACTGGCAGTTATTTCAGTCAAACATTTAAAAAGCCCGCAATGTCTGCTTCCGTGATAAAAAAAACAATTGCCTGAAAAGCATTTCTGTTTGTCATGTTTAATAAAGTGATAACAACAAATGAAAATGTTCGTAATGACGTGTAATAAAAATGACAACAAATGCACCTCTCTAATGGTGTTTTTCTGGCTCTGCTTCCCAGTAGTTTTTTTTCTTTTTCCTGGGCATTCTTTTCGGAGGCAAAATCTCTTTCTGATAAAGTATTTTTTTCCAGATAGCCTAGAAGGTGCAGGCCATCTATTAAGCTGATATATCAAAAAATTTGCAATGGTTTCCTTCCTTCAGTTCACCCATCGCGCCGTGGCACATGGATGTTCGTGAACATTTTTAAATCCATTCAGAATATGTCACTAATCGGGATTACATGTAGTTTGTGCCTCACTTGATTTGTATATTTGAGTGCATGGCAGGATTAGTTTCCAGATAATGGATGATGTATAACAGGTTTATTTGAAAAGAGTTTTAAATGCATTCAGAATAGCAATAAGTAAATGATCCCTTAAAAGTGAAGTGCGTATAAAAAAAGTTTGAGGTTAAGTAGTATTGCCCACGCTATGAAAGAATTAGAATCTAATGAAATGGAGAGGAAACTCTATTTGGCGTAAAATATACTCTTTTCAATTGTTTCAGAAAAAAAAAGCAAAAAAAAAAAAACATATATATATATATATATATAAAGTAGAAATGACAGTAAACTATTTAAAATCGGGTTCATTTGAAAATAAGTTAGAAAGTGGAAAATGAACGATCCTACCTTTAAAATTGGACCATTATACCAAATAATCTCAGCATTTACCGGAGCTGTTGTGACTGCGGTAATAAGTAAGTGCAAAAATTATGCTATTTAATAATATTGTAATAGATATATTATTTAGTAACACCGATGGATGTAATAAAGACCCGAATGCAGATGCAACATAGAAAATGTTATATATACTGCAATGGTTTGATGGATCATTTTTATGTGGTACAAAAGTCAAAAACATCAAAGAAAAAAGAGTCGACAATGTCAGTCAATCTTAAGGGAATTACAGAAACGTTTCTAAACATTCGAAAAGCTGAAGGCGTAAAAGGCTTTTGGTCGGGTCTAGGACCAACGCTTTTACTAGCTTTACCAACCACGATTGTCTATTTTCTAACATACGAGGAATTGAAAAAGGAATTACTTAAATTAACTCATCATATCCATGATCGTTATATGATAGATGGAAGTTTTTTTGTCCCACTTGCCTCCAGTATGCCAGCACGTTTTTTAGCAGCGACTGCAAGTACGCCATTCGAAATGGTGCGAATCAAAATGCAGTCAGAACAAATGAGCTACCGGCAGTTAGGCGAAACATTAAAAGAAATAATAGATACGCGGGGCATAGTGGGCTTGTGGCATGGTTTGCCGCCACTTATAATGCGAGATGTCCCATTTTCGGCAATTTATTGGACTACTTATGAAACCATTAAATCTCAGTTCCCAGAATACCGATCGAAATTTTTGTTTTCGTTTATTTCTGGCGGTATATCAGGGATGGTAAATTTTGAATTCTACTTCTAATTTTGAAAAGTAACCGCTTAAATTTATAAAAGCCAATGTTCCATATTTTAGCTGGCGGCTACTTTAACAACACCTTTCGATGTGGTAACAACTCATGTTCAATTGGAAATTGGTGAGAAAGTGGTACAAAAAGGTGCTAGAATGCAATTCTATTTCCGAATCTTTGCGATTTGATCTATTACAAATATATTATCGTTCTAGAAAAAACTATAGAGTCTCTTTCCATAGCAAGGCGGTTAAGTGAACTGTATCGCAATCGTGGCATGAGAGGGATATTTTCTGGACTATCGATTCGTCTCTATAAGGTGGTGCCAGCCTGCGCTATAATGATATCCGTATTTGAATGCGGCAATCGTTACTTTTATAACTACGATAGACGTAAAAACTAAAACCGTTTTATATAAATTTTCAATTCAAAATATCACGTTTACGATATGGAAATCAGAAAAATTGGAAACTTCAAATTTAAAATATACCGAACTTGTGAAAAATGCGGAAAGTCACCGTTTAATTAATTAGTAACTTTAAAATTGAGCATTAAATAAAAAAATGTACCATAAATTCTCACATTTATAATTTTTATTAATTTATAAACGCTACAATTATTTGCGACTCTGTGACATGCGAGAACCTCGTTACATGTGTCAAATCACATTTTTAGCTGTCAGATATTGTCATTTGAAAAAAATATAAAACATTTTTTTCAACTTGATTGAAAAATTTCAATTTTTTTCCTCGTTAAACTATCAGAACTTACTGGATAATTTTTGAAAGTAATAAGGCGAGGATACAGCTATAAAAAAGACGGAGAATAATAATTGATTGGAATAAATTTATATAAAATTATCATGGGTAAAGATAAGAGTGAAGCGGCAGAAGTTACAAACCAGCCGGCTCTTAGCAACACAAAATTAATAAACTTACAAAACACTGAATTAGGAGGATTAAAGTCTCGCAAAAAGCCTAAATTGTTACTAGATGATCCCCGATTTCGTATAAGGCCTTTACAACAAGTTGTCTCAGCTTGCACCGGAGCAATGATAACTGCAATTTTTAGTGAGTTCTTGCCATTTACACGAATTCATTTATGTCGGGTTCAAATTGTTTCGTATAATTTCTAGTGACGCCTTTGGATGTTATTAAAACTCGCATGCAAGCGCAACAAACTCAATTGTCTAATAAATGTTTCTTGTATTGCAATGGCTTAATGGATCACTTATGTCCATGTGACTCGAAATCACCATTTATTGGTATCAAACCTCAACAACATTTAAATGGCACAATAGTAGGTACTTTTACAAATATTTCCTCTTGCATTAATTTTATCGATTCGTTTACTCTAGGATGCCTTCATTAAAATAAGTCGATCGGAAGGTATAAGTTCCTTGTGGTCAGGTCTTAGTCCTACATTAGTATCGGCGTTGCCATCCACTATAATTTATTTTGTTGCTTATGAGCAATTTAAAGCCCGTTACATGGAATTCCATTACACATATTTGGCCGAAGTAAAGGGTTCACCGATGGGTCGTGATGTACCATTCCTCATTCCGTTATTATCGGGTGTTACGGCGCGCATATGTGCCGTGACAGTAGTGAGTCCTGTTGAACTCATTCGCACCAAGATGCAATCGGAGAAAATGACATACGCACAAATCAACTCTGCTGTAAGGAATGTGGTACAAACACAAGGCATATGGGGTTTGTGGCGTGGTCTGCCACCAACCATATTACGCGATGTACCGTTTTCTGGCATATACTGGACATGTTATGAAAAAATTAAATCGCATTTTAATGTCAAAGAACCTTCGTTCGGTTTTAGTTTCTTAGCTGGATTCATATCTGGTTCGGTAAATATTATAAAAAATGTTTTATTCAATTGATTGATAATTTCTCTATTGTCACTAGTTGGCAGCCACCTTTACTACACCTTTTGATGTTATCAAAACTCACGAGCAAATCGAATTTGGTGAAAAAGTTATTTTTGCAGGTGAGTAAATTTTAATGAATTCAAGATAAATAAACTGGAACATTGTAATTTTTATTCCAGAAAAACCGGAAAAACAAGTTCCTAGTCGTACAATTACTCAACGTTTATCCAGTATATATGCTGTCAGCGGCATGCGAGGTATTTTTGCCGGTCTTGGACCACGCCTTTTCAAGGTAGCACCAGCTTGTGCTATCATGATTTCCACATTCGAATATAGCAAATCCTTTTTCTATCATTACAACGTAAACCAATACAATGACCAAATATTATCGGCAGACAAACTGACGAACAAAAATGAGGTTTAGTTTAAAAATTAATTTAATTTTAATTTATTGTTATTACAACTTTTTGGTTTGTTTTTATTTTGTACAGTTAATTATAGTCTCTTTATTTAGGATTATATGCTAATGTAGATATGTGCTCTTGTTTTCTTTAAATAATTCAAACAATTTGCAGATGCTTTAGACTTGTTCGATTTTTTTTTTTTTTTTTTTTGGTGTTTTTACTTCTGGAAACATACGACACAGTAGCCAAAATATTTGATCCACCAAAAAAGCAACAATCCTTTCGCAAAATTTTCATAAAGCTTTATTTTTGATTTATCTATTTTACTATATTCTCTTTGTTTGTGATCTCTTGAAAATGGTGCTTCATTATTACATAACTACAGTGCGTGACGCAGTCATATCATCGAAGGCAAATTTTATTATCGGAAAAATTTTGCTTTAACGAGTGCGCATTCATTTTTAAAGGATTTTATTTTGGTCGATTTAAAAAAAAAATTGAATAACAAGTAGAAAATGCAGCACTGTGGTTAATAAATACATACGATCCACACGATACAAAAATTGCGATTGACTTGTCAAGTTGGATAGCAAGGAAGAAGAGCTAAATTTATTTATTAAGCTGTCTTAATAATTTTTTATTCTACTTCTGTAAAATATTAAATTTATAGAAACGTGACAAAAGAAAAAAAAACTCTGATATAAGAAATAATAATCAACCTTTAGCGAGTAAATGGGAAGCATGGCAACTACATCAAATAAATCGAAATTAGTTAAAAAAAAAACCGAGAATGAGATACCTCGTGGTAAAGCAAAATCCAATAGACCTTGGAAAACTCCTAAAACTAAGTAACACGTTTTGAACAAGCTATATTTTGAACGTATCAAATAAACTCATTTTTATTTCTCAGATTTGCCACCATTAAAAAAACCCTACCTCGCTTAACGTTCGAAAAGAAAATGGAATTACGCCGTGGGCTGCGTGCCATTAAGGAGCGGTCAAAAGAAATAAAAGATGAACGTAAACAAGCTGCTATTGCGAAACATCAACGACAATTGGAAAGTGCTGAAAAACGTTTAGCCAACGAACAGCGTGCAGAAATTGTACAAGTCATTAAGAATCCCGCCAAATTAAAGCGCATGAAAAAGAAGCAAATACGTTTAATTGAAAAGCGAGACTTAAGTAAAGTGAAAGTGATATAAATTCATTAATATTTAGTTCCAAATATATATTTTTTAATACAACCAATCATTTCAAATGTTTGCAATTTCTTTTGCTCAGTTTTAAATCAAGGAACCAATCTACATGATTTATGTGGCGTTATCTATGATCCTTGAACGAGATTTTAATCATTTGTGGGAATAAGTATAAAGCAAATGACTCGGTATATTTATTTATGCGTAATGTGCTTCCAGGTAATTCCGGATAATCCTTTCGCCGCAATTATATATATAATATATTTTTAAGAATCCATTGATGCACTGAAATTTTATGCAAATGCTGTGATCTTGATATTCTTAATGATGAAGCGAAATTAGCATTAACCTTAAATTTGTTTGGATCGTATTACTGTCAATTTTTTCTTTAATTTTTTTTTCTGGAATTTGTTTTTTAAAGTGAATATTTTTTATTGTGCCATGTTAGCACATGTGTGGTAATGATAGCACCGGCGATAACATTGTATTTCTGAAGGCATCTCTGGTTTTACGATTTAAAATTACTGCGTTAACATTGTATTTTCGAAGGCATCTCTGTCTTTATGCGCAAATGTAAGATAATGCATTAGGAAATGATTGAAGAAAGAAATTATGGGTCGATTTTTTATATATAGAAAATCCCATAAAGTGCCAATAGTTTTGATCAGCTTAAACAGTCGAGTCAATTAAATAATGAAATACAAACAAATAGCTACACAAGTTATGCTCATATTGAAACGAACCTTGTATACCCATCACTGAAGTACACAGAAAATTTGAAAGATATAGCTAGAAGCTTAGGAGGGTATAAATCCACGACAATATACGCGGTGAATATTGCGTGAAGCAATGTCTTCTAAGACCAAGAGCTATTGATCATGCAAAAAAACAAGAGATATTGGTCATGCAATCAGTTAAATTCAATGCGCTTTTTGGCTTAACAGCTCCGAACTTAGTTACAGCAAAGAGTCGGGCGCCAAGAGCGCTTTGCAGCCCGATAAAACGTTACTTTCCGAAAGTAAACAAAATAAAGCAAGTAAGACGTTCGATAACCAGCAATGATAACCAATGAAATGTAAAGGACAAATTTGAATCAATAAACGAAAGGACTACGATATTAAAGCATTATGCAGAAATGAGAAACGACAAGAAATGAGAAGACAAGTTGCCTTGATTTAAGAGCAATAGTGAAACAATGCATCACATTTAATACTGCTATAAGGTAAAAGTGACTTGGATTCTCACTTAAGCAAAAAAGATGTGCAGCACATATAAAGTTGCATGCAAAGAGGAGTTGAGTCAGGACATTGAAGTTAATTTAATCAAATGTTTCCTAAATTGCTGTCGAATTAAATTCAATAGATAATTAACATTCATAATTAACATATCGGTTAATAGAACTCAAGAACAAGTAAGGCAATAAATGTTTTTCCTTTGTAAAATTCAATTTTTTCTTTAACATCGCCTTCAAAAGTGATTGTTTAACATTTCGATGGCTTTTTTATAGGACAGTCTGCCGAAACCCTCAACATATGATCTGATTATTTAATCTCAGTCTTTTCCCTGAAGCATCTTTTTGAGATTTGCTAACAAATAAAAGTCAATAAAGGCACAATTACGGCACAATGCGACCAGTTTGCGGTCACCCCCTATTTCTTTCCTCACGTCTCTTTGATCATCATTACGTCACACGTATAGCGGACATCCCTTGATTGGTAATACTAAGAAGAAAAAAATTGCCGCCAAAAAACAAATTTGGAGACTACGACGGGTGAGGCGGCAATTGGAAATTTAACCCATTTCGGTACCATAGCGGTGGATTTGTTCCATTATGAGCAAACGCATCGATACTCATTTTCGATGCAGAGTTTTCTCTGCACCGCCTTTTGATATAATTACGCTGTCGGCGATTTTCGTCACTTTGCTCTCCTTTCGAAGATGTTTTTCAATATATTTTGGATATAGCCCCCCTTTCAGCAACATCAGCAAACGGAGAAGAGCTGCCATTACATCTTACAAACCAATGCTGAACTTGATCAGTATTTTTTTGCAATTCAAAAACAATCTTTAAGCAAAACATGAAAGTTTCCCGCCGCCTTTAAGCGCAAATAGTGCCACTAGGACGAACTTTGTGTAATTCGTAAAAAAATGACTTACCGACAGAGTGATGTATACGGTTGAAGCGGAATATATGATTTGTTTTTCCAAACCTATATGTATGTGCGATTCAATGATATGGACTTGAATCAATTTATCCATATTTCATTGCTTATTGCATATAAAAGCAAAACTACAATCAAAAGAAAGCTTTATTGAAAAAATCTCCACATAAAAAAATAATGAAAAATTTTTATTCACACATACAGAAAATTTAAGGTTAAATATGCCACGGAATTTCAAATATAAAATACGAACATTGAAACAAAAAACAGTTATATGTTTAAAAAAAAATATTTTTTTCTTAAATTCGCTGCGTATAATAAAAATAGAATTGCGATTTTTTTTTTTTTTTTATTTATTTATTTATTTAATTATTTTTGTTTTTTTTTTTTGTTTAGTTCTAGCATTGATAGCGCTGATGAATGCTGTACTGCTGCTGCCACCTCAAGCCCTTATTTATGGGTAATGGGAATCATAGTTTCACCTGAAGTAATAGCCGGCAAAGGAGCGTCTACAGTGAGTACTCCATCTTTACTTAAAGATGAACGTATGGTTTCAGGATTAACGCCTTTCGGTAATAAAAATTCACGATTGTATTCCCTGTAGACGCTTTTGGTGTCAGATTTTTCCTCATGTTTTGCATGAACCTGTCAATAATTAATGATAACAAATAATGTTAGAGTAACAGTTTTATTAAAATGATATTGTCTTTGCCTAGTTTTATATTGGACAGATGACAAGACCAAAGATAAACCGCATCTGAGAGCTGCAATAGGCAGAGAATTTACCTGACATTCTACTGTAAGTAAAAATTTATATATATGTATGCGGGCGTCACGTGCCGAAAACGATAATTGAAAGGAACACCCTCTCGATGCAACACGATACACTATTTGCAAGTATTATAACACGATTCCAAAAAATCAAATATGGGTTTTTCTTCCATTGATTTTTCTTTTTACTTTTTTTTTTTTATCATTAATAGGAAGAGTTTCTTCAACCAACTTTGAGAAGAGAAAAAAGTACATTAGCTGTACTTAGCTATTTAATGACAATTAATTTTGTCGATCGTTATGTCGATGTAAATCTCTATCGTTTTTCGATTGAATTTTTAATTGTTTTATCAAATTCATTTTAAAATTAAATGCAACCCGAATGTAGACAATTGGCAACAATTTATGGCATTTAAGGGTTAAATATGAAACAAATGCAACTTAAGCTACGGAGACGATTAAGTTAGCTTGCAGCTACGAAACCGTTAAGAAGTGCTTTGCGAGATTTCTGGCATACAATTTTTTTCTGGAAAATTAAGCAAGGAAATAATTCTCAACTTAGGCTAGGAACTTCTACCGTATCCCGCATATTCTCCGTTTACTCAGATCTCAGGTCAGTGGTTCACACAAGTTGAAGATGTGCAAAAAAAAGAGCGCCGATGGAGAAATAAGACGATTCTCTACCGCGAGAATTTCTATAGGTTATCTGAAAAATGGCAATAGGCTATAGATAATGATGCTTCATATCTTAATTATTATTCTTCGTAGGAAGCATATATTAAATAAAGTTGAGTCTTTTCAAAAAACGGAACGATTTCATTTCATATAGTGTAATACGAATAAGATTTCGATATAAAACAGTACATATTGCCTTGATTATATATATATATGTAAAGATAATTATGTTATTCTATGTGGCATTTTAGTTTAAATAAAAATACAAATAAACCAGTAAGAAAGTTATATTCGGCGGGGGCCGAATCTCGCATACCCACTAGTATGCTTTTCGCAGTCTACTCTTCAAGTTCTTTTATTTGATACCCATATCGCTGGTCTTATTAAGGAAAAATTAATCGGGTTGTCTATATCTGTCTATATCTTCATTTACTGAGTGTACACAATAGTTTTAAACGTTTCGTCTTGTTTGCCTTATGATAAATAAACCTTCAACCTCAAAAAAGTGAAATGAAATAAAATGTAATTATTTGTAACCTTGTGTGGGCACGGCTGATTGGTTTCATTTTTGGATCTAGAGCACTGTCTCGTGCCTTGTAAAGCAAATGTGGAAAGTTTCAGCCTTTTAACTTGAACAATTTCCGAATAACGAGCAAAAATCCAAAAATTTTTGTTACAAAAAATTGATTTACGTTCAGTTTATTTTCCACTGCGCGCTTCTGCTCTGAGCCATTTGGTCCGTGTTCATTGCTAACCTACGTGCAGCAACTTGCAATATTTCTACCAAATTTTAAGTTGATATCTTCAATTTTGCGAATAGGAGAGTGCCACCATACAGACGGACAGACATGGCTAGATCAATGCCGACTCAGAATATATACACTTTATAGGGTCTCTGAAGCTTGCTTTTGGGTCTTACATGCATTATGGAAGAACACACAAAATGAGTGTACTCCCATCTTACAGTGATGGGTATAAAAAAAAAAGTTTCGATACAGTGTCAAGGCAATCGTGTTAAGCGGGGGAAATTTCTATTTGTAAATGTATTTATGCAAAATTGGTGGCGTATTATTATAATGAAAACGATGCGAATTATTTTAAAAAATCTATTTGGTTTGCAAGTTCATTTGCAACAACAACAATAACAATCATTTCAGAAAAAGTGACATCAACATTATTTCAAATAAATCGAATTGAATTTCATAATCTCTCTTACTGGATGAATAATTGAATATGATGCGATATGTACGTATTTTTTTCAATTTTTTTTAAGACGATGATTCAAATTATTCATTCATTCACAAAGAATTAGATTAGAACGTGGGATGCCACTGACGTGTGCTTTGTTTATAATATATATATATATATATATATATAACATAAATTAAAAAATTTTATACACAATATCTTTTTATTTATTCCTATTTATCCTTGGCACCAAAAAAACAAAAAAACAAAAAATAGCTAAACAGACTAATATGCAATAATTTTTAATATTTTCATCAAATATATATAAAAGAAAAAATGTCAGGTAAATTCTTCAAGGTTTGCTTGGCAATGCATGACTTATCCTTTTATGCACACACGATGGATGCGATATAAAAAACTTACCAATAATTTTTGATCGACAGTCTTGACAACAATTTCTTCGGGGGCATATTGGCTTACATCGAAACGTAATTTAAGCACTTTATTATCCCCATCCTCCTGCGATTAAAAAGAATTTATATATTAAGGCAGATATTGATGAGATCGCTTTTTTTACAAAAATGCATTTTAATCTTACCTGAATCAAAGGTGAGTTAATATCCGAAATATAGTTCTGCTTCGGTCTAGAAGCGTTTGTTGCACTGTTTGTGTGTGTATGCGTTTGTGTTAAAAATCATAATGAAAATTAATTAAAATTATTATTTTAGTAAAAAAATAGTCAAATTTAATTACTGCATAATGAAAGTACCGAACATGAATAAATATCTAAACACACACATACATACATATATACATATATCGATTCGAGCAAACAGTTTTAACGGTTAAAAACAAAGAGGAAAAATTATATTTGCATTCGCATTACATTTTGTTATTATTTAACGTGTTAAACATAAAAATGCCGTTTATCATGTGCGGGACAGATTTATGAATAAAATCAAAACTGGCCTGCTGGCCTGAATTAATGGCAACATATATGAAATAAGTTTCATATGTTAAACACGCGCACATTTTACGAATACATAATAGTTTTTCAGTCACAGTTTAAACGACATGAAAACATGATTTTGGAAATGTTATGCTGATTAACGTAAACGCATGCATGCATGCATGTATTATATGATGGCCAGGTCCAAATAATTCAAATTCGAGAGAAAAAACTCTATCCAAATTTCAATTAAAAGTGTTTTTTATTCACTCTCACTTTCGGGATCACAAAATGGATGATCACCATATATGCATATGTTATAAATTGTTCGTTAATATCAAGGTTACTGATACTCCACCACTTTCCGTTGATGGACGATAATGAAATTAAGCAATTTATCTTCTTATTAATGGGAAATTTTCGCTCAGACGCTACGAATGCAAATCATAATCGCATGCATAAAGCGTTCTCGTCCCACAATGTGGAAGGATGAAAAAGTTTAGTGACGAAAACTTCCATAATATGAATTTAATAACGATCGTCTGCCTATCTAATTGTCAATTAATCAATTTAAAAGCTAATTTAATCTCAACACATTTCAGTTCAATATTCAAAACGAATCCAAAATATGCTCCGAAACAGATCTGTTAACATTCCACATCATTTAAAAATTAAGACAAGTGCAATGGTCCATACGCAAAAAAAAATCCGAATCTTTGATACCATCATCATCCTTATCCTATCTGAATTTATCTAATTAAAGTGTCTACCATGGTTACCGATAGAGTAAATTGTGCATTTGAGCAATCTTCACTGCTTTCGATGCAGATGATCTATACTAATGACCTATGGCTAATAAATTAGAGGAAAAAAAGAAGAAAAATATTGGGTAAGCTTGGGCGACTTGCTGCATCTTTGTATAGTGGCTATAGTTGATGTATTCTATTTTCGGAATAGAAATGATAATTTATACATTGCATGTGGTTATGAGAGAGTGAGCTCAATTTTTGTTTCATGGGCATGTCCTTTGACCGACTTGGGTGATTTTCAAAGTCCTCTGCAACTTTTTAGGCAATATCTTCATTTTTGCGAACGAAAGATTGCTCACGACGGATACTACACTGTTGGGCAGATGGACAGACGGATATGCTTAGGTGCATTCCGAATTTGAAACTGCCCACGAATGTATACACTTTAGGTGGTTATGCGCGTTAAAAAGCTATTGAGAATAGAAACTAAATTTCCATACTCTCTATAATATTGGATGAGCTTGGCCAAACTTCTGCATCTGTGTATGGTTACTAGAGCATCGCCTGTAAAATATAGATTGCAATTTTTTTTAGGTTTATCTACTGCAATGTGTGAGTAATGAGCAAAAAAAAAACAACCTTTTTCCTTTTACAAAACATAGGTATTCTCAGTTTACGCGGGACTGTAGATGCTTTCTTCGATCAATTTGGCGCATTTTGAATACCAACCAGCGGGGAAAAATATTTTTATCAATATTTGAAACCGAGAGATTCGATCTTGCATTACCACAGACATCGAATAGACGGACAGACGGACATGCTTAAATCAATTCAGAATTTCGATGTTGACCAGCTTTATGGGGTCTGTGATCGCGGTCCTTTTATCGTAGCGTTGCAAACAGTTCTGACAAAATGAATATACATCTCATCCATCTTTTGGTGATGGGTATAAAAAAAATTTCACCTAAAAATATGGCTGCAAATAATGCCACAACACGAAATATCGCCTTTAAACTTTCGGTTCACTTCTCAATTTTTGCGATTATGGAAATGTCTCATATTTTGTGTGTGTGTGTGATTATATACAAGATTTGCGATAAGAAATTAGTTTTATATGACAAAAAAAAAAAAAAACTCGTAAAAATTTATCATATCATCAATTTGCGCTCGATAAATATTCACAATATTATTTGTTGTTGTTAAATTTCAATTAAAATTAATTAATTGATGGAAACGAGTAAAATTAAATTAACATAACGTGCGTACACTATATAAATATGTATATATTTATTATTAACATAAAAAACATAGTATAACTTGGTAAGTAATTTTCATGCCTTCTAATACCTGCTTGTTGTTGTTTTAGTTGTACTACATTTGAAGTGAAAGTATTTGATTGATTTAAAGGAATGCACGAAGCCATAGTACATATTATAAAATTCGCATGTGGGAAAATTTTTAAAAAACAAGCGCCATTTTACAATTTGAAATTAGAAGCGTTAATTAATTAAGAAAAAAAAAAAAACAAAGAAAAGAGAAGAGAACACAACCATAGAATTAGTATTAGAATAAAAAAGAGATATTATTATTATTATTATTATTAATATTATTACAATTATTTATTCTTCTTTCACTTTTTTCATTTTTTTTTTTTTTTCTTAGAGCGAAATGTTGCAAAATAATGCCAAAGCATACCACGGTGAGGCTGATAGCGTTTATATCAAACAAAGAAAATTCAAAATTATTTTTGAATGTTTTTATAAAAATGCCAATACCTCCCCCTTAAGAGTTACTCGGTTATTCGGTGGGGGATATTATTATATATTAATAGAATTACATATACGCAGAGTTTACAATTTTACTGTTACATAAGCATATGTAGCACTACTACTGTTTAAATGTTTGCGTAGAATAAGTAGAACAATTGGACGCCAAACACAAGATATCAAATATTCCGTTTGCGTGGAAGAACAAAAAAAACAACATAACAATAAACGTCATTTATATTATTTTCTAAAAAAAAAAAAAAATTCATCTCTCGAGCGTATAATACGTAAAATATATTAACACTAGAACGACAGAGCAGGTCGTTTTGGTCCTTTTCCTTAAAAAAAAAAAAAACAAAAAGGAAAAGAGTAATCATACCGCAGTTAATATTCTTTAACCGTGGGCTCTCTTAATCGGCCAAAGAATTTTTGTGCCAAACCTTAGCTTCTTATCTTCATTTTCGCAATTGCCGCGATCAAAATGGTCCCTTTTGATGGAAATGGGTATACGCAAAATGTCGGTAGTTGCATTATTTCATCCTGAAACTAGGCAACTAAGGAGTACGAGATATCGTAACTATATTAGAAAAGAACAACTAAAGACATTATACTCGGCCACGCCCGACCATCAAATAACCCACAACACTTCGTTTATTACAGTTCTTCATTAACAATAATTATTCAATACAAGACTTTGTATGGCGAGTGGTCCGATCCGAACGGCTTTCAATAGCGAATTAAAACACGTCAGTGTACCAAAATATTCTTCAGAATACCCTAAAAATTTTGGGGCTGCAGGTTGCATACAAAAAAATAAGACGAACAGACGAACAAGCAAGCTTAGATCTATTTAGAATATGGTTCTTAATCGATCAGTAGAGCAGCACAAGCCATGCAGGGTATATTAAGGACAGATTGCATATATATATATAAAAAAAAAAAAAAAAAAAAATCAAATATGAAACTATTGCCTTAGAATTAAAATGAAGTCCATCGTTTAGATTCAACATAAGTTTTCTTTAATATATATTTTGCAAGCATGTCGACCCACACCATTTCCGGCCTCGCGACTAATGCCTTTTGCATGTTCTCAGTTAATGAGAAAAACTTGTCAAATATTGAAAAGCTTTAGCGAAATTGTTTCAGCTTCTTGCGCATTGTAACAGCGAATGTTGATTTTTGAAATTCCAAAATCGAAATTTTGTGTCATTATGTGCCATGGAATTGGATTACCAAAGAACTAAATTAGTTTAACAAGCGTTTGCGTATACGCTGCCCTTAACGTTTTGTAAATCGGAAATTTGCGCAGAAAATATCTAACTTGATACAAATAAAAATTCCTATTGGAATTCAGTCCGCTTTCGGAAATACACTATGACTTGCTATTGTTTATCCTTTTCTTACTGAGTAAGTAGGCAGGCAAGTGAACAGGTATTCTCAAGAAAATCCAGGAGAAATTTTGAAAATGTGGACCGAATCTTAATTGTTGACGCTATGTTCTTTGAATGAACTTTCTGAACAATATTGTGGCTTATCGTTGCACAACTATAAATGAAGCAGTGCTTCAACTTTCATCAACTGGATCAAGAACTATTCTTCTTCAACCTATGGACTTTCCTCATAAAAATAAACTCAAATTTCGTATAGTCTGTGGATGTTAAAAGCAATTCGGAATCCTGCGACTTTGAACTGGAGCTGGACCACTAACTTAAGTTAAAGAATATCATTACGACATGCCCTAATACCTGTACCTACTAATCATATCGATTTGTTGGCAAACGAGCAAACTGACCGAGCGTCGAAGTCTGCTGCCTCTGCAGTTGTAATTAAGGACGATATAATGGAGAATTTGGAGCTTGAGAGAAAGATACATTCGAAGGAAAATTAAACAGAAAATTATGGAAAGAAATCTACGATACTATTATCCTTAATCCTGTTCACCGCTATAGCCGAAAGAATATTAAGAAAATCCAGATGAAAGCATTTGCGAAAACTCACTGTAGCCATACAATTGCAAGACAACAATGGATTCTACCCCAATCTGCAATTTTGGCCAAGTTCTTGCAACAAAGCATTGGCTTCATGACTGCCTAAACTTTTTTTTTATCAGAAGAATAGCAGTCGGAACAACTGATCCTATGGACATGGTAAAATTAGCTGCGAAACTTAACACCAACTCCTGCACTCAATATTGAATTTTCTCCTCTCAAAATAGAGCCGACAGTCGCTCGTCTATGTTCCTTGTTCTCAATTTTTTTCGTTTTTTCTTGTTTTCTTTTAATCTAAGAATTTATTTCATTAGACTAAACAAATTATAATAAAAATAATAATAATAATAATAATTATTAAAAAAAGTGCACAGTCACGCATATAAATATGACAAAACGAAAGTATAGCAAAAAAATTCTTTATATATACACATATATATACGGTATACAGTGTTGGACGCGAATTTAGCACATTTAGTGTGTCTGTACCTTTATTAGCCGAATACTTGCTTGGGTCTTTATTTTTTTAATCGGTTCTTTCTCTTACGAGTTACACGTGATCCGACATTGACGGAAGATTACTTTTCATTTGTCGTTTTGCGGCCTATGAAGTTTTCTTCTTCTTTATACAGTTAGTACAGTTAACGCGGGAAAAATATGCTTTGGACAAAATCCTCTCAAAACGTATCAATTCATTAATTTGAACGGGTAAGAAAAATCCCACAACACTATCATTTGTGCCCGGGCCAGCCAGGTTAAGCGTTAGTTGTGCTTTAATTAAACCCGAGTGGAAATAAAAGGGGACAAAAGCAGAAAGCGAGGAGATATACCGATTAAACCCATAAACGATGCAACCCTCCAGGACGATTATTGGACTTATTTATGATGAATAGGCAAAAATATTTGCTTTTGAGAACAACACCTAGGAAGCGTGCTAAACTCATGGCCAACACTGAGAAAAGTATGTCCAAACCTATGATGAACTTTGCACGTTTATTGTCCAGATCAATGTTTCCCAACACAGTTCAGGCCAATACCAAGTTTAGAGTTCACATAGCGAACTACTATTCGCTAATCAATCATTTTAAGGAAATATTGTATTATATGCGGACTATTGGAGCTACTTACACGCTACTCTCAACGATACTTCTATCATTTGTAACTAGAAATTATTTTATTTCATTTATCGAAAGTGCTTATAATAACTCCTTGCCAGGGAACCCTGGTTCGATGAGCCGGGCAGCTTTACCGTTTCCAACCAATTTTTTAAAGCAATTCCATATCGAATTAAAAATGTACCTGCAATTAAATTATTAGCAGGTAGGCGTTCCTCACAGGTAGCAATTTGAAATGGTATTTGCCAATTCCGAAGATTTATTCTGCCAAAGCCCATAAGATTTATTCATAATTTTCTCTTATAAAAAAAAAAAAAGATGGCCACTTCATACGGGGCGCGGGTTTGGATTAAGGCAGACCTATTCTCAATAACAATAATTATCACTGCCGGTACATTATATTTCGGCTCTCTTTCTATCTCTCTCTCTATCTCAGTTCTGGGGGGCACCGAAATGACAAACGAGAGCACTATGCTTCAAAACGGAATATGGTTGAATGTTAAAAGTAAGCATTGAGGGTGGATCCTTTTTACTTATATATATATATATATATATATATACATAATATATACATAATACATATATACATATACATAATATATACATATATATACATATATATACATAATATACATATATATATATATATATATGTACATATACTGTCTAAATGTATAAATTTTAAATATTTTATGCTATGGTGTGAGGGGCTGGCTGCTATAGTCATAATTTTGATTTAAAAGAAAATCAAAATAAAAAGGGTGACGTTATTCCGAAGCTATTCCTTAAGTCCGTTGCCAGGTAAACCAATCAACACAATTAAAACCTTGAAACAAACCAGGCGGCCAACATGCCAGCTAAAAAGCAATCATCCCACATGTTATAGCAACCATCCAAATAACGACGACGACAACAACGACAACAGCAATCCTCTCACCGATGATGTCATGCAGCACACATGGTTGAATAGTTTAAAAATAAACTTTGAAACTTTTTATCGTCATACTCGCACAGGCATGCATGTCTACATACATTTATGTATCTTTGTGTGGTAAGCAAATAAATTTGTTTGTAAGAAAAAAAAAAAAGAAAGAAAGTAAACAAAAACTCAATATTCATTCGAGAGCAGATAATAAGAGTTACGCAGCTTTTCTATTCAATCAATTATTTTTATAAACGTTGGCGGCATCCACTGTATGTACATATAAGTAAGTTGTTCATTTTCCAATTGCATATTATTTTATATATTTATTCGAATATGAGGGGGTAGCTATATATCATCACTATGACGCTATGCATATTCTTGATCAGCGTGCGTGTACACGCTTTTGTTTGTCTGTCTATCAGTCCGTCTATCGTTACAAATGCAAAATGCAAAATTTACAAAAAAAAGTCGAATCTCCCAAAGTTGAATGTACTCGTGAACGCAATTCCATTGATAGGCTCGACCTAAAGCTTGAAGTAAATGCTTATTAAGACTAAGGAAAAATGGATACAATTTTCGCATGTACCCGAAATTTAATTAATATAATAATTTTCATATGCATTAAGGGAATTCGGTTTGGATTGGTCTTTTTTATAATAAGCAGTAAAAAGTTCTTGTATAATATTTAATTGCAAGATAAAGGAAAATTCCAATTGCTCAATACACGTGATATGTCATATCGCAGATCATATATTTTACATGTACGTGTACGTGTACGTGTACGTCGTATAAATATATATGTCGTATATAGATGCATACGCATTATATATATATATAGTATATGATCTGCTATATATGTATATATTATATATATATATATATATATATATATATATATATATATATATATACATATATATGTTTAGGTAAATGTTTATGATATATATTGTATATATTGATTTGTTGGTTGTGGTGATTTTTGAATTTAGCAAAAGCTATGAGAAAACATTTCTAAGCGTCATTTTGAATTCCAAAAAGCACTTTTGCAATTTTAAAGTAAAGACCGTAAAATTTTGCATTAATAGAGCATCGAGGGTGCGCTCACAAATATTAAAAAACGATAAATGAATAAGATGGAGTGTCAAAATAAGGTTTTCTTTTTACAACTAAGTAGTTATGAGATCACGCCATGATTTAAAAACGTGCAAAATACAATATGCATAATATATACCTACACATATATATATATATATATATATATAACATTTCGCTCAATTTTGTAACTAAATATGGCCGATAAGTTAGTACTTCAAAAAAAAAGAAGAAGAAAATCGAAAAACCTGACCCAAAATGGATGTAAGTTTTGTCTTGTTTTCAAGTAATTTTGTTGAATGTCCGAAATTCGTGACGATGCGCAATAAGAATAAATCGCCAGCAAACACTGATTGCTGAAAAATGTTCAATTTTAATAATTAAATATTTAAATACAAAATAAGTTGAGGCTACTGCCTCAACCATGTGCCCCATGCTAAATAACAAACCATTTGAGCAAAATAATTCAATTGGAAAAATTCGAATGCAATTATTTCTCTTTCAATCAAATACGATCACAATGCGTCCAATTGTGATATTGAAAGAAAAAATGTAGAAAGGCCTTTACTCCTTGATGCTTCTTGGTCATATAAAAAATGATTCTTTTTTTTTCTTTTTTTGCTAATTGTGACTTTTCGGCGAAGTTGCTCTATATTTGGGAGCTACAAGATTTCATATATATTCTTAATTCATCTTAAAAAATCTAATAAACAAATTGGATTTGATAAGAGTTCAAGTTGCGTTTAGTATATAGGGGGTTAAGGTACAGTTTTTTGATAAATAAAGATATGAAAAATGCAGCCGTAAAAAGTATCGAGCCCAATTGCAAAGATAGAAGTGATTAATTCTAAATGTAAATATGAGCGAATATGAGCTCAATATATATAAGCACACGCACATACAAAAATGAATGCACAGTAGACAACCACATCCGCGCAGTGCACTTAAAATTAATATATTTACAATGAATGAAAAAGTACAATAGGTGCTACTTTTAGTAAATGCATGTCAACTATGCTCCAAGGTCTTTACATATTCCTAATTTTTCTGTTTACAACATATTTTCGATAGGTTTTTTCTTTTGTTTTTCGCCTGAGATACTAATGAGAAACTTAAAAATTGAGATACGCGAATGAACAGATCTGCCTTTACATGTGTGCCCTAAGCCAACAACGTTTACAAGATTTCTAGATATAAAAATATAAAAACAAAAAAAAAAAAACATGAATATTTCTATTTTTAATTATATGAACACAACATTGTGTAGAATAAAGACGCGCACATATACGCCTCATGGTCATCCCATGTTTTCGTTTATATATCAGTTACACAAACATGTATTCTCACCTCATATATAAATCCAGAAGATTTTCAGCGTATGCAAAGCCTATACAGTTTTATAATCTCTAATGTTACATTAGTCTGCTTGGTGGAATCACAATATCAATCGCAAGTCTGATCATCTTAAATTGAAGAATCAAATTATGAAGTGCTTCTCGAACAAACGCTCCACTATTAAGTATATTCCCCCACTCCACAATTATTCATATTAACGAATTTTCACAAAATGCGTTATATGGGAAGTGGTCGAAAAAGTGGTCCGATTCGAACCATTGGTCCTTGGGCCACAAAACATCAGCATAGTAAACTTCATCAAAATATTCAGATTCAGAAAGTGATTCTTAGTCGAACGGTATAATAAAAGATGAATCTATCTTAAGTCCTTCTGGATGTCGCATACATCCGCACAAACATAATTAACCCTTGTAACGCGAATGGTGTAGAGGAGAAAGCCAATTGTAAAAATGTAATGTCGAAATATGTATTAGGATCAAATATTCTAATAAAGGTCTAAACTGTATTTTAGATACAGAGGGAGCCAGACCTTTATCTGTATATAGTTTTGAAAGATTTAATTTCAATGTCAATTTGAATTATGGATTCCACACGTTTCAACCTAACAGGTGTATTATAGAGAGAAAGAGGTGTGCCTTTTATTGAAAAACTAACACATAATGAAACCGATTACCGCAAAGCATGTTAATGAGAAAAATGATTATATACACATATCTTACAGGCATATATATAAATAAAATGTGTGGGAGATGATTTCAGATCCTCTCGATGTATGCTTATTTTTTTGAAACTTAGGGCAGAAACCCTCCAACAACAACCATTCGTATATATTTTAAGATCATTTCATCAACAACAACAAATTCTTAAGAAACAGCAAACGCATTGTTGAAATAAAATGTTCAATTTTCGCAAGAATATTTAAGTTTCGATTTACATAAACATTTAAACAGTAGCCGTTATATAATGCGGTATTTATAAAGAGATAAACTATACTTAGAGATATATACAAAATAGAGGTTATCGCTATGAAATAAATAAATAGTTTATAAGACCATTAAAAAATCTATATACCTGGTGCTTTCAAAGAAATTTGATTCACGGTTCATTAACTCGTGACGAAATTTAGCCATTTCCTCTTCCATCTTACGCATTTCGGCATCGAAACGCTCCCTAATGCTGCTGAATTCCGTATCAATAACGCTAAAATCCCCCAACTTGATCGGAATATTACGTTTGTTAGGATCGGCCATTATGAGAATAATTTAATGCTTTTGCAGAGTAGAACGCTATTAATTTCTTATTGAGCCGTTAAGTTAATACAGGCACAAAAATTCTTTTGGTATGGACAACAAGTTATTTTTAGATTTAACACTACTAATCGTACCACCACACAACAATTTCAATTTCTCCGGAACCACTCCGCGCAGTTACGTATTTCTTATTAAACTGTTTTACATATCACGAAGAAAGTTGTTTTTATTTGACATAAAATAAACAGTGATGCCATGTTTTGCGATTTGTATTACAGTTAGAGATGTGATTACCATATCAAAATATTTCATTTAATGCATTTTGGTATTATTAGCAGTAAATAATAGCAAGTTAAAGTCAGATATTATCGCTTTTGAATTCTTGATCGATTAGTCTCCTATCCGATTTTATAAATGTAATATAAGAATTGTGAAAATTTGAGATGAATGCTTTAAAAACATATTGGCCGTTTCGATTAAAGGGTAATAAAAGCATTTATATTTTACATATGACAAAAGCATAAGTTATTATTAATTTCTCTTAAATTAAAGGCTTGTAACAAATTATTATGTAACAGAGTAATGATTTTCTTTCATGAAACCGTAATTAGTTTATTTTATATGGTTGAATTTTATAGTAAAATTGACAATTGATCGTTTAATAATATTCGTGTTTTTTTCCTTGCAGATAATTTCGTGCTATTCAGAAAAAATCTTTTCATGGCAACGACTTTTTACTTTATCATTTTTGTTTTGCAGTATTTTACACACGCAGTGTTTAGTACTGATCCAATAAACTAGCTTTGTTGACAGATTCGCTGTTATATTGTTGCGGAATTATGTGCGCTTGGCAACTTTCTTTTTCTTGATATATATATATTGTCTTTCTGCCCATTTTACCTTCTTAACGTTTATGTATGGTTCGATACTGTCTTAATTTCCTTACATTTAAGTTGAAAATTGTTCGATTTTCCTATTAACACTTTTCTGATTGAATGTAAATTATGCTTTTCTTGTAAATATGTGCCAGTTTCCTTATGCTTCACTTTACATTTATGTACGTGTTATTTATTACAGAGATTTTTATTATTATAATTTAAGAGTTGAACAGTATAAATGCATTTCCATTCAAGTGTGGGGTGAATTCACTAAATTAGCTCATCCGACCCTACAAATGTTTCACATCAATTTAGTATTCCGAAACGCTATTGCCGAGCGAGCTTTGCCGGAAAATCTTATATTTTGAAAATTTTTTTCACATAACGAATTTTTTGCAATAAGTAGGTTGTATGAGGAATGATTATAACAATATGTCTTCCAATTTATTTTCAATAGCTTTTATTCTTGAGCCAAAATATGCTAGAAAATCGTATTTCGTCAAAATATCTTATATCCTTAATGGGCCTTCAATTTTTAAGCAATTTACGTCCGTCTACTCATCTATCGCCGGCAAAAAGGAAGATATTGACTTCAAATTTGACAGAAGCATTGGAAGTCTTTGCATGGAGCAAATTGTTCAAAGGACACAGGTATAGTGCAACGTAAAGTGAAAATGCTCCGGTTTTTAAAAGCACAAAAATTGATAGTTTGCTTATTATTACTCAATAAATGTACACACACATATCCTGTTTGAATAAAAAATGTAATGAGTATAAAAGATTCAATCACATCCGAATATAATTCAATGCTATGCGTGTAAGATTTTAATTCACATACGTCAAATTTTCTTATGAAGAATTATTGTTCTACTAGGCAGTTTGGTCGAAGTGGGCGCAGATGAGATGTAAGAAAACGTTTAACTCAAACAAAAATTTAAAAGTTGAAAAGAATTCGTCAAACAACAATGATTCGTCGTGTGCACTAAAGCAATTAAAGGGACCATGAGATAACAATTTCTGCAATCGTATTAATTAAAAAGCTTATACTAAATACTATATTTCTTCTTCTATAATAACAAAATTGTGAATCAATCAATTTTTTCCACTATCAGGAGCAATTTTAATTTTTCCGGGCTTTTAATGTTTGCTTTTGTTTTTTGCTACCTATTCGTAATAAATAAAATTATGTGTTAGGCGATTGCATGTATTTTGATCATTTTTTCACTTGAAATGGGTATTTATTGAGAAAAATCGGCACAATATATATTAATTAAAATAATTATCATTATGTTCTACAACTTTTTCTCGTCTTTCTGGCAACATGGCGATGCCGTGTAGAAAGTACGATATTGTTGTGGCAGCGATCCAGTCATTGACCGATTTTCGCACTTCTTTAGCATTTCGAAATCGCGTGCCGGCCAAGCTATGGCGCATTGATCTGCACAAATGGTGACGCTACGTCTGGTGGGTTCGCTGGGAGCTGCAGCAGTGTTTCCTTGACCGCTCTTGCGATGTGCGGCCAAGCGTTGTCATGCAAGAGAATGACTTTGTTTCTGTTGGCCACCATTGCTGGTCTTTTTTGCAACAATACATCGATCATTTTGTTCAATTGGCTTTGGTAGACAACTGCGGTAACAGTTTCCCTCGGTTTTAGTAGCTTGTAATAAGCTATACCTTGCTGATCCCACGGGAAAGCTTTATGACCTTGAATAATCCGGCTCGGTGTCGATGTGGATGGCTCTCCTGAACTAACCCGTGTCTTTTCATCGCCGGCCACAATATGCCATCGAAAACTCTTCTTTCTTTGCCTGGCAAACGATGAAGCCGCGATGTTGAATCGGTTTCGAAATGGCATTTTCAGCCAATTCCATTAGCCATTTTCCCTCTTTTTGGATCTTTCCCATCGCATGTAAGCTTCTACAAGTAGTTGATTCATCAATTGCTAAGCTGTTCGAAAGTTCTTTGAGGGTTCCAGTAAATCTTGCATATCGTTGTCTTTGAACTTTTTTGGTCCTCCTTTGTCATTGACAGATCCGACGTTGAAATCATAACCGACAAATTGGGATATGACGGAGCAACATCACCATAAGCTTCTAAAAGTGTTTGATGGACATTGACAGCAGATTCCTTCAAATCAAATAACAAAAGAAATGAATGTTGAAAATGCGATTTTGAGCCTTCCATAATTAGTCTCTGTGTGGACTGAATAATTCAATTATACTAAATGGAAAACTGTTATTTTACTTGGAGAAAGATCAAATCAAGATCAAAATTATCGAATTTAATTGTTACGTAAATTCATGCTTCGCATTACTTTATCATTTTCTCCAATAGATGTCGCTGATTAAAATACATGCAGGCCCTATTACTATTAGTTTTTATGAAGATGCTATTATTACTTTCTAATGATAATTTTTGTAGATATGATTTGTGTCAGTTGCAGGATATCGTATAAATAACCTCAGTCTAGCTCTTTTTCTTTTCAAAGCCACAAAAGAGGGAGGGAGGTTTGGTACTTTCAGTAGCGCCAATAATTGAGCGCACACGCTTTTGCCTTCAAATGCGATTGTAGTTGTAGAAAAGGAATACTTTCATGCCTTCGTTTCGCTACTTTATTCAATTAGCCATGACAAAGGTCACGACAAAACGGCTATTCTCCACTCAGTAGCAAGCAGTTAAGCAATGTTAAGCAATTCATGCAAATATCGATTGAATGAAGTGTTGGTTTGTGGATATTCTGTCAACAGATGCTCTGGGGTCGCGTAATTTCCCTAACAACACGTATAGTTTTGTATTTAATAGAATCATGCAATCATGCATTATGAACTGTTCTTACATCCAGCGAGCGGGTTGAATCTGGCCTTTTTTGGCAACAACTAACGCGATTGAAGAGCACATTTGGGGTAAAGTCGTTAAAATTAATGAACAGAGAAGAGAAGGTGTAGTCTTTCATCGTAACAGTACTAGACGATAGATAGGTTTATTGGCTCGGCAAAAATTGAGAGGAATGGGCTAGTAGGTCTTGATGCATGTCCGTGTGTCCGTGTGATTACCATTTGCTTCGGCTTGGACGGAATTCTCTTAGCGGTGTTAAGTTGACATTGAAAGATTTCTGTGAGGACTAATAATTCGCTCAGAAATTCCAGAAACACTAGAGTGATGGTGTAATGATTTTATCAGAAAACTGGCGAAGGGTTATCGATCAGAATATCATCAATTTGGCTTAATAAAGTTGAACTAAAATACAAAGAAATCTTCTTTGAATTTTGAAGGTCATCAAAACGTCTCCTACATGTACATGTCTTATTACATTACATCCGTGCGGAGTGCACGGAGAAACGAAAAGTCAACAAGTAAGTTTTATTCAAGCTTTGTAGGTTAGGTGTAGGGTAGGTGAACCATACTGCATGAACATCCTAATAAAAAAGTAGCGCTCACTCATACGTCTTTAAATAGCGAGAATACATAAAGTTTGGCAATGGAATGGAATGTTAATCGAACAAACAACTAGAGCTAGACAGACGCATAAAAAATTATTTGCTTGTATGCGCTATAAGGGAAGTCACAATATTCATACATAAATCCATAGGTTTCAGTTTGTTGCCGAATCTTTTAACAATGACGTCATCTCGTAATTCTTCCAATTTTTCTTAACCTAACCAACCTGGAGTTATGGCATATTGCTCAGGGAAATAACAATTAATTACAATATAAAGGAACTACGAACATTTCAACCAATTATAGTCATAATAATAAAGTCCTTGCCTTTCGATTGGGCAATTCAGCCTATTGTGCGCCCCTAAAGAAGTCAATTTTAATCTATTAGGTGTTTGCAAAAATATTGATCAGCGATTTCTACAGATAAAAATAATAAACAAATTGGGAAATACCAGAGTACAAAATGCTTGAATTCGATAGTTTTGACCTTGATCTGTGCCTAAGATAAGAGTTTCCCATTTAATATTATTTATTTATTCAGCGTATGCCGACGCTAATCGCGAAACGCTCAAAATTCTTCTTGTTCTTCCAAATCCAAATAACCGCTGAACTGCTAAATATGATTGCATTCGTCTGAACCAGAATTAATCGGTTAAACAAAACGACCGCTCATCGGGACTGACATTCCTAGGCCAAGTTGAAGGTTACTTCTTGGGTTGCTTGTGCTACAGACGGACAGACAGATGACAATTTCGTCCACTTCAAGCAATTTCTAACTGTTCCATGGCTTATTGTATTTTCACTCCAGGCTAACTTAAACAGTGCCGTAAATGCGGTTGCATTTCTTTCCAGTTCAATCCAATTAAGAACAGAAAAGTACGCAGTGCCATGAATGACTGAATGTAGAATTTATTAGTGCACCTATTACATGCTACTTAACGATGTATGCGTCGCGGTAGCGAATTGAAAATTGTTTCCTGCACATTTCGGCAGTGTGATCAGTCAACTGTTTATTGTCTTTGCTATCTGCTGCTTCCTGCTAAGCTTCCAGTTTCACAGCCTATAAACGACAGCATACCTTTGACTCCTATTTCGCAAAAACTTCACCTTCAAAGCAAAGACCCCATTTTTTTATTCTTCTGAAAACCAGAGGTATTCTCAGTTTACGTGGTACTATCCTTGCGTGTCCTTCGACCGATTTAGCCCACTTCCAATACTTCCAATACATGCGTGCAAGAACTTCGTATGTTTTTGCCAGATTTGAAATCATCGATCACATCATTTTTGCGGCCAGGAGCATGTTGACAACACACATTACATAGACCGACAGACGGACATGCTTAAATCGATTCAGAATTTGATGCTGATCATGAATATATATACTTTATGGGGTCGCTGAAGCTTTCTTCTGGCAATTGCAAACGTTTTGATGACATAAATACGGCCCCCATCCTTCGGCGATAGTTATCAAAATGTATGTGTAGCTCTAGCATTGCACTAAACTATAATGCGCACACACAATTTTAAACTTCGCAAGACATCTTTGATCGTACGTCGAAAGGACAAAGAGAACTCTCCTGGGCATATACAAAAATATTATTATTAGTTGCTTCATTTTCACCTGACTGACTGACTGAGTTCGTGTGACCTGACACCAGAACCATCGCGCTGTTCCAATCTAAACCTTTTTTAAGTTTTTACCTTAAAAAAAAAATAGATAATTTCCACGTAAACAAACTAAACATATTTTTTTGATGGGAGGCAAAAACCTATCACAAGTCACTACAGCGTACTTGAACTAAATGTAGGGAAAATTCTTATACAAAACAACAACAACATTAACAATGGAATTTTAATTTACGCTGATTAGGCAGAAATCTGTAAATAATTCTTTTTCATTAGTCAAAGTTTTAACGCAGACGTAATACAGATAAATACTGATCATTCGATTCCGTTAGGCACACTCAAACTTTCAAAACATATATACGTTATATATATACGCGTTGAATATCTGAAGAAGAAGAAAAAAAAGTATTATATTTGCCCGTGACTGAATCTTTTATAGCCATCACCATGATCGTAAAGAAAAGGAAAAGAAATGAATTTTCATATTTTATAATATTGAGTGGGCGTGGCTGATTTTTATACCCATCACCGAAGTATATTTTGTAAAAACGTTTGCAATTCCCAGAAGGAAGTGTTTGAGGGCCCACATTTTTGATCAGCGTCAAATTCCAAGTCGATTTAAGCATGTCCGTCTGTCGGTCTGTGTAATGCCTGTTGCAAACATGCTCCTGGCCGCAAAAATGAATCTATCGATTTCAAATTTAACAGAAACATACAAAGCTCTCGCACGCACGTTGGTAATGAAAATGGCCAAAATCGTTGGAAGCACACGATTGTAGTACCACGTAACTTAAGAACACCTCTGCGTTTCAAAAGGAATAAAAAATTGATTTTTTTGCTTATCACTCATAATCTACAGCACATAAACCAATAAAAATTTAAACGTATGTTCTATAAGCGATGCTGAAGTCCCTGCAAAAACATGGTAAAGATTGACCCCGCCTACTCAATATTATAGTGTATTAAAATTTAATTTTTTTGCTCAATACCTGCACAACGTGCAGAAGCAAATTCCAAAAATGCCGTAAAGCATATAAATTCTTGATCTGTCCATTTGTCCGCCTGCCCAATTGTGTAGTATATGTGGCAAACGTAAAGATATCGCCTACCTGAACAGGTTAAGGGACACACCTACAACGACCACAGGCTTATACAGAAGAAGAACTGAGGATACTTTTGCTTTCTGTCTTTCTTGCTTGCTACTCATAATGTGCAACACATGCATTTTATAAATTGTTCCACTTTCATTTTGACGGTAGAAAACCAGCCGCGCTCATCCAATATTATCGAGTATGAAAATTTATTTCTTTTTCTTTTTTTTTAGTCTTTTTTAGACGGTGACGGATATAGCAGATTCGATCACGACCAAATATAATTTTTTTTTTGTTAGTATCTCATCATTAAAAAATATGAAGAATTTAATTAGATGAGATGATGTAGATCATGTAACAGTCGGCATTTATTAACCATAATGCAAATTTGGACCGCACAAGGACTGCCATGAAAAGCATGTTTTTATAGGGAAACAATGTAATATTTTTGGAATTTTATCACGAAAATAAAAAGTAAAAAGCAAGTAAAAAGATTATAACATCGAGTAAGGCCGACTATTAGATACCCTACACCACTTCGCCTAATGCAGTTATTCACTCGTTTTGATAATGATATACCAAAAGTCACACATTATTTTAATGCAGACGCAGACTTTGAAGGAATCCCTATATCCCTATATGGGAAAATTTGTCATAGTCGATTTCTATGTCAATTTACTGTTATGAACTAATTTTCACCATTAAAAATTACAAATTTATTTGTCTACAATATAAAGACTCAGTTTTCGTAGGAGCGATTATATGGCAACAGGTTCAAAAGATTGCCCCAGTTGAAGCGAATTTTTCATACATATTTAGAACGTCCAAATATTATTATAGAGCTAATTTTCAGTTCAGAAATTTTGAATATTCCATATAACGACTTTTCAAAGTAGGGCATCATATGGGCAGTGGTCGAAAAAATAAATCGATCCAAACCATTTTCAATAGCGTTCGCCCTTGGCTCAAACCAGGTCAGTATATCGCATTTCATCAAAATTGGAAAACTGGAAAACTGCGACTTGTAGCTTGAACACAAATTTGCGTGAACGGACATCAGACGGATAGACAAACTTAAATAGATTCAGAAAATGAAAGACGAGTCTATCTTACGCCTTTCCAGGTGTTACGTACATTATACATTTGCATTAAAATAATATATAATTTTTGGTTTATCACTAACCAAGTGAAATGATGTAGGGTATCTAAAGATCGCACTTACTCTACCCCAGTTGCAAGCAATTGCTGCATGCGCATTGAGGCCAATTTTGTTTGCAACTGTTTGTCAATTTTAAAAATTCATTTAAACTTTTATTATACCTATAATGGATTTTTCCCTTTCATTCCCAAACTCCAGTCATATCCATGATCGATCAATTCAAATCACATTTATACAGGCATACATACAATTTGCATGGATAAATTCGCGACTATTTCATAAAAATATGAAATACACACATACACATTACCTAAATAACATTGATAATATTAAATATATATATATATATACACATATATGGTTCAGAGATGAAGCATTAAACACGTAGAATATAGTAATTGGATGTCGTTTATATTGAGTTTATTGTGACCAGGAGTCCAGAGGTCTTTTATTTCCCAAGGCAACCATTTTCATGGATATCTTACCTAATTGTTGATCAACAACAATATGGAGCAGCTACAATAGGTATTAAGATCTGCTGATATGGTTTCTCTTCACGTTTTTTTTTTTTTTTTTTCTTTTCTTTGCTTTGGTGTAGGAGTTTTGCTTACAAAAAAAAAAAAAAAAAAAAAAAAAGTAAGTTAGTTAAGAAAGTGCTTTGGCAACATACAAAATAGCGTTCATTATCATCATCATATATAATAAAAGTAGAAGAAGAACAAGAAGAAGAAGAAGAAATAAGAAATTGACATAAAAAAAAATATAAATGATATTCAATATGGAATAGAAACTACACGAATCTTTTTTAAATAATTTTCTTTATCTTCTCTTTGTTTTTGTTAAACAAGTATGTTTACTAAATAATTATTTTTTATCCTCCCTATCTTAGCAAAATTATGATAAAAAATATTGTTAAGTTTTAGATTAAAATTAAATTTACTTTAAATATGATGAAAATATATTTTGTTTTCAATAATATTCACTAAATCACGAAAGAGGAAAACAAGTATCGCTCATATAAACTAATTTTTGTATACTTTTAGAGAAAATAATAATAGTTTGATAAAAGAAAAAAAAAATAATAAAAATAGAAGCGAACAAACAAACAAACAAGTTTTTAATTCAAGGCAATTTTTGAGAATATTTACAAACGCAATTTGGTTCAAAAGTCTTTACAATTAAGTTGAAAAAAAATAAATAAATAAAAAATAAAAAAAAATAAAAAATAAATTTAAAAAGGTTTAGTTGAAATTGGAAAAGGAAAAGAATAAATTAAACAAAAATAAAATCTTTACATTGATATTAATTTATTTTAGCCTTAACAGGCTAAAAATGCAATGTGGACCAACAACCCAATACTTCACATCTAATAAGTATGTGTGTAAGTTAGGTCGCGAATTTATTTGCGTTATATATATTTAATCTCGTTTCTCTAAAATAGGGAAACGAATAAAAATAAATATTTGACACTAGAAGAAGAAATTAGAAAAGAAAAGTATAAACAAATTAAGAACGAGTTGATATAATAATAATTTCGTATTAATATATGATTGACATGATGTTTCTGTTTCAATAAGAACGGCACAACATTATGCCGCGAGCGAAAGTACATCAAATCCCAAAGAGAGAAAGAAATTAAAAAATTAAAAAATAAAATTTTTTTTTTTTTTTTAAAGAATATTACAAATTGTACATTACATTGTTTGTTCGTGTTTCTTCGATTATATTCTGTCCAGAGTTTGCAATCCAGTCCAATTAAGTGACAATTTCAAACCTAATTGGAGGCGTGTTACAGTCTTACATTGCATTTAATTGATTCAGATGTTTGAACCGTCTGTGTGTGTGTGTGTGTGTGTGTGTGTGTGTGTGTGTGTGTGTGTATGTGTATGTATGTGTATGTATGTGTGTGCGTGTGTGTGTGTGTGTGTGTATGTGAGTCTCCGTTTCTATGTGTGTCGGTGTATTTGTATAACTGTGTATATTACCACCTTAAAGGGCCACATTCGGAAGAATCGACCGTTAACAAAGGCCTAAATTGATCCGGAAATTGTTAACTTATGGTCTGCAACTGTTCTTGTTTCTTTTCCCACCACTCCTGAATGCTGTTGACCATTTGCTTACGCCGAAACCGTAACGATTCGCTAATACACATTTGTACGAAACTCGATTTCATATCCAAGTCCCCTTTCATTAAATTTAAATGATTCAATAATTGCGTGTAATTGCGACCTGGTCGTCGTATATCGCGAAATACTTGAGCCCGTAAATCTAAATTATGCTTGCGCGCCAATTCGCGCTGCTCATCAGTAAGAACATGATTGTTGTTATGATTTGTGAAATGATGATTACTCATGTGACAATTGATGTCACCGTTATTGCTGCTCAATTCGCGTTTTAGGGAATCGAAGCTGTGTGATGTTGCACTGGCAGTGTTGAATGTATTCGCAGCATTTGGTGGTGGCATAAGGGCAGATTCCGAATCTAATTTTACATTATCCGAACTGCAAGCTCTCGGCTCCACTGCGGGCGTAATATTATTTCCATTGCTGGCGTTGCCGTTATGACATTGTTGCAATATTCGCGATATCTCCTGAGCATCGTTGATATCATTATGAGGATACGGTGAATAGTGATTATATCCCGCCGTTGAGGGGAGATTCACTGCGGATGGAGTATTTACCAGTGCACCATGTAGATGTGAACTGTTGAAAATACCACCATTTACCGGCTGTTGATGTTGTGGCGCCACACCCATATGAGGACTTATTATACCAGTGGGCGGTGAGGATGCTGTTAGAGAGTCGGAAGAGCTAATACCATAGCTAACCATGTAATGATGTGCAGAAGCGGCAGGTAAAAGTGCTGGATGGGTTTGTTGGCTTGGTGATGAGTTCCCGTTCGATATTGATGGGGATTGTTCGAGCGTCGGCGATGACAACCCTACGATACTAGTGACCAGCACAGATGACCCACTCACTACGTCGGCACTGCTGTTATCACAACTATTTTCTGCACCCACACCGTTAATAAAGTCTCTGACGTAACCGTTAAGAGGAAAATAGTTGTCTGTAGTCTCTTCATCTGAAAAATCGGGAAAAGCAACCACTAAACGATCGGAATCACCATCTTCGGTCATGCTTGAACCAATTGAAGATGTATCGGAATCGTTGTCCTCATTATCCAAATTTGATAAAGAGGATACCACCGAGCTAGGTGAAGAGTGACCGGAATTTGATGTGGGAGTACGAGGGCGTGAATCTATTGAAATACGTCTAAAAACGTAATCCATACGAAGTGGTCCAGCCTTACGTTTACGTGGTCGAGATGATTCAATTTTCTTGGCTATATTTGAGGGACCGACAGATCCCCCAGGGCCAGTGGCACCGTTATTGCCTTTCATTGGCGCCACTTCACTTAAATCAGCTTCATCTACCATAACCATATGCTTGTCTTTCTTATAAGGATTGCCAAACATATGCTGCCTAACATTTGTTGGCTCGATTTCGCGCAGAGGATTATCCTTATTCTTAAGATACTCTTGATAGTTCCCCATTTCGGCAATAGGCAGGCAATGGCCAGAATCTTTTGCTATTAAACTTACAGACTGAGGCTTAAAGAAAGCTTCTCGCATACGCCCAATCTCTTCGATTATATCTCGTCGCGGTATATCAAATGGATTTCGATATGATTTGGCTGATGCTTGTCGTGTAAGCTGAGGCACCACAATTGTATAATTTTCTAGAGGCTCGATCTCAGCATGTAATTTTGTAAATGTATCGCGTAGTAAAGGGTGACGTACAAGATCTCTTCTTAACGGCACTCCTGGATTTAATTTAGCCGTCTCCACTTGCCGATACGGCGGCTTCGGTTGCTTCAATTGCTTATACACCTTCATACAAAGATTCTCTTGATCTTGCTTGGCTGTATTCTTAATGTGCTTCAATTGATTTGCAATATTAGGCGAAAGATAATTGTCTACGTTATCCGGCAGCAGGAACTGCAGTAATTGATATGGGACGCTTATTGTTAGCAACGCTTTTCGCAAAAACGGACAATAGTATGGCGGTATAGAGCGAACGTATGCATTAAATTTGTACATCAAATCGTTTGGTGGGCTCATATTATACTTATGGATGAGATCGTGGAGCAATGGCAATAATGCTGGATAATTATAAGCCAGAACGTACAAATGAACCTGAGAGGAGGTCGACGATGCTTTTAAGTACCCGAATGGCAACTCAAAACCGTGCATACCATTGGATATTATGACTTGCCAGCATTTCTTCAATTCTCTTTTCTGCAGTATCTGCAATGTTAGCGGACTCGCTTCGATTTCGTATTTATCAACAGGAAAATTATGCACCATTTGTGGTTCGTCTACAGCTGGCATTACAATTTTTAATTTTGGATGAGCATCTCGTGGCGGCAGCGTTACTGCTTTGGGATCCGGCCAATATGGTTCTGGAAGAGGCCAGAAGCCTATTGGGAAAGTTTTTTGCGATAAATGTTTTTGTACGTAAATCATTTTCTTTAAAGGTTGAAATACTAAGTCTTGCATAGCTTCGCTGGACAAATTATTGGGATCTTTAGGTATTAAAGACTCGAATTGAAGAACAACACCCGGCTGTACTTTCTGTACCAAACTCTCAATACATTGATTAAGCACGTAATGAGAACGAACTCGGTAAGAACGGCCGCCAGTTACTTCACACATTCGTTCTATTGGGGAATCATCATGCGGTACTTTGCCTTCCACTCGTTCATCAATTTTATTTCCGGACATACGCAATACCAAAGAAAACAATCGCTGATCCCAACGGAACGGCTCTTTGGTAAACTTGGTGCCTGGAATTTGAGTGTTTAAGGGTAATATTATATCCTGATGCACTCCATTACGATAAGAATAACGTCCGCCGTCTGTTATTACAATTATTACGGAAGGCTCCAAATAAAACGGACACCGTCCTTGACCGTAAGTGTCAATGCCAGATTGCATTCGATTTAAATTTAATAAATCAAAAGCATTCTTTAACGACTCGCCCATAGACGTCAAACCAGTGCTCTGTAGATTTTTTAATTCATTCATAAAAGTGGCATGATTTTCTTTCCATCCGGCTTTCACATTAGACGGCGGCTCTTCAAATGTCAACAGCATATAGCGATCACCCAAACAATCCTGAGTACGCTGCCTATATTTTAGAAATGTCTCGACAGCTCCTTTAGCAATATCCAAATATGACTTTTGCACTCCATTCACATAAGCTTTCTGGCACATGGACGACGATGTGTCGACCAGGAAAAGTATAATTGTCATTATCACACTCTCGTTCTCGTTCTCGTTCTCGCTTTCTGTCTATTTTCTTTATTATTAATAAACAGTCTCTTTCTTCTAGCCGACAAAATTTGAGGGAAAACTTTATATAAAATCACACAAGAGCGTTAGATTCTTGGCTTGCTGCTCGTCGTTTTTGATTGGCAGCTCGGTTTTATTGGCTTTTTGTTTCAAAAAATCCTTTGAAATTATATCGAATGAAGATACGTACGATTAAATCGCACCATTCAACGCATGAGATCGCTGTTTTCAAAACATATCCCCGAAAAAACAAAAATTATCTGTAAATATTAGAAAAAAAAAAAAAGAAGGAAGACACATATAGTAGTTACAAAAGTGGAATGAACTAAACAAAAATTTTCTTTACAATTGAAAATTCCACCAAACAATCAATTGAATAAGAATTTTAAGAAATTTTTAACTTTTGTCCCTAACTTGAGGAAGATGCGTATCATACTTATCATATATCAAAGGTCTTCCATTGACTTCGGCTATTAGCGTTTCGCATAAGCTTAATGCCTAAAAGCAAAAGATCCATAATCGACGAAAGCAAAGCAGCGCAAACATGAGAATAATTTCTAGGATTTGTAGCTTAGGGAGCATTACACAAGACTTTTTTTTCGCGCGCATTTAATAGCAGCACAGAAGTGAAACTACAACGGTGCGATTTTCTTATGCACAAAATCTTCATTGTGTGCGTGTGTTTTTTTTTTTAATTCTAAATTCAAATAATTCTCCCTGACTATCTGAAATATAAAATTTCCTTTCTTTCTTTCTTTCTAAGCTCAAGAGCGGGAAATTTCCTACGACGAGACATGTTGAGGTGTTTCGGGAATGCGACAAAATTCAAAGTTCTTATTTGTGACGTATAATATAGACCGGGAGGGAGGGAGGGAAAACTATTTCCACAATAAGACACAAACACAACAACTTCATCATGGGTTTTTTAATATATATTTGTATAGGTATCCAAAATCCATATATGTTCCGAACAAATCCAAGCACTGATATTTTGATTCTCCATTAATATTAATATTATTATTATTTATTGATTCTCCATTAATAGGCAAATGGTAGTAACCTTTCTTATGAATAATATGAAAAATGTCCTAACAATGAATCTTTCGTTCTGTGATGGACTCACATTTATATATATTTTGATTTTCAATAATGAACGAATTTCACATTCACGTTCAAATATATTTTCTTGCAAGCTACGTAGATTGATCATCGATTGTAGTCCGAGGATCAATTTTATTACTCTATATTTCTAATGTCTAATATTTAAATGAAGAAAAACGATAAAGAGCAAAAAAAAAAAGAAGTTTTTTTTTGCAAAACTTCACAAAACCGAACAGCTTACCATCACCACCGGTTTTCTGCGCGTTTTAGGGAATTATCCGCCCTAATGGAATGTGAATAAGCCTTTAATTATTTTTTCTCTAAACTTATTTTCTTACGTCTCATTCCGTAACATTCTAATTGCCAATCAAAAAGAAGAATAAATAAATAACTATGTCGATGCTATTTAAGTTACGCACAAATATTTTTCATATTAAGTTCAAAAGGAGTAAAAAACTTATTCTATATTATTTTTAAATAAAATGAGAAAAAGTTCGATTTTAAAGGTAAATTTTAACTGCTTAGAGGAATTTTTCAAATATCAGACGGATATTATTGGAATATGTGGAAGACGAAACTAGCCGGAATCTAGTAAGAGGAATTTTTTCGGTAAATTGATTGTCGGATGGTTGAAATTTCAATTCAATACTTTTCGGCAGCAAATTACAAATTGTTGTTAATTAAAATAATTTTGTTTAAAGAAAACTATGAAAAGAAAGTTTCATTTGCCTTTTGTTTTTAACAGCAATAACATCATTGTAAGAATCTGTATATACTACTTAAGCAAATTAGCAAAAAAATGTCAACATCTACTGTGGGATCAATGAGAAAATGTCCTTTCCTACTTATAGTTCGACTTTAATGAATTTTAGATACTCTTCATTCCGACTTAAAAAGAATAAACTTCCTAAAGTTGTCCTTGCTTTCGCAGAGATTTCAATTTGATTGGCTAACAATGAATTTGATAGTTTACGCATATATACGCATAATGCACTTCACTCTGCATAATTCACTTTGGATAAATATAATGCAGTTACACAGGCCGAGAAGTCAATCTTAGATACGCGAAAATTTAAACGAATATTCATGATATGTAGATCCTGTTCATTGTCAAGCAGGCCAAACAGGCGGGACTGATAGACAGCATTTTCAGATTAAATTTTTCCATGCGATACCAAGCAATTATGTCAACATTCAAATCGTTTTCATCTTTATTTGCTAAGAACATAATTTTAAGCATTTTCCTTTTTTTATGGTCTATTAGATATCGTAGCGCCGCATTTCTATGTGCTACAAATGATCTAATCAAATTAGCATTATTCAAAGGTACTTCCCATTTGTGCTCTTCTAAAAGGGATGGAGGGAGGAGAGTAGTAGCCTTTAGCCATCCTGGATCCGTTCATAGCGTGATCCTCTGGGCCAAGTCAATGCATTACCTATAGATCGTACTAAGAACGCATGCTAACTGGGACGAGGGATTAATTTTGCATATATACGTGCATGCGTCTTTAACACAATTAATATATATTGTCATTATATACTCATATTGAACTCTAAAGTATGTCTCAGTTTAGCGTATATTAATAACTTTTGATAACTTTATGTTCGCGAAATGTTCAATCACATATACAATATACACAGGCACACTCACACACAAACACACACACGCACACAACAAACTGTTTGCGGAATTTTCAAACATCCTTAAAAGATGTTTTACCGAAAAGTAATTAACAAGAGGTCTAAATTTATTTAAAGACGCATTGGCGGTTACAATGTGTGTTTGCTCACTTTTCAGTACCGTTAATTTCAAAGTAAATAAAAGTCAAAACTTAATGATATTTCCAAGGAGATCAACGCCTATGTTTAATTTGGTCGTGTTTCCCAAAACTAGCCGACGAATTTTTGGAAGCTAGTTTTATATCTGAAGTACAAAAAAAATGCATATATATTGCGAAATTGTTCAACTACCTAATCTGATAATCAAATTCGAGTTATTGTAAATCGTTACCAGACAAAATTCACATGTTAAACTCCTTTAAAAGAATCCAATTTCTTCAGATTAGCTTGTTCTTGTAGGAGTAATGATTTGCTTCGATATTATCACCGCCAGCCATTATTCAACAAAACAGATAATTTGCAGACAACGCACAGATCCATCACAATATCTAATCTGCTTGCAAACGTTCAGTTATTATTAAATAGAAACGTTTATTGTCTTTTGCTTTTTCTAAATCGAGAAGCTCTTTTTTTTCTTCATTATTTATGTTATTGAGCTTATACGTACTGTGTCTTTATAGACTGAGTTACTTTTGCCTTCTCGCAAATGCAATATTGTTTTTGAATTCTCGTAACCCTTCCTCAAAACACGGTTGTATTTAGTTCGTCTTTCTGTTTATAAATCATGAATTATGTGAAAATTATTTCGAAAAAAGCTTTCTTGTAAAATTTCGAATGAATCGAAAATTAATTGCATATTTTCACGTTTATTTATCAGTTTTGTTTTAAGCTGGTAATAATAATGTTTTAATAACAGTTGCAGTTTTTGCGGTAGGGATATAGAGTATTCGGTTTAAAGTGTCTATAGTTGTTCCACTTGTTCTATTTGAGTACTGAACTCACTACAACAGTAATTGTGCTGGTTCTTCTCTTTTTTTTTATAATAACACGATACCATTAACATCATCCTTATCCACCGCTCACACCAAATCTTTCAGAAAATACTTATAAAAGCAATCAACAAAAAAAATTGTTTTCTTTTTCTTTACTATTCGCTTACAACAAAATTTATCACTAATCGGAGCGCGGCGAACAATTCTTCTCTTATGTTTTGTTATTTATTTTTTATTATTTTTTTTTTTCTTTACTCTGGGCTCCTCTCTGCTTATTGTTGCTGCTAATTGTTGTTGTAGTTGGGCTGATTACTTCTCTTTTGTTATTTTTGAATGACTTTTCCGTGTTATACTTCTTTATGTATTACTAATTTCACTAAACAACCTTTCCATTTAAAAGCAAAAAACGAACTGTCAAACTCATCCTATGGCAAAGCAATAAAAACGAGAATACTTTGCATTTTTTCCATTGTATGAGTATTCATTTCACATTTATATAAGGCTGCCAGATGTTCAAGCTTGTTTACAAAAGAATTAATTTCGATGCAAGCATTAATTAATAAAACTTATAAATTTATTATACAACGCTTAAATATAAAAAGAAATTAAATTATCATAAAATGACCTTGTGGTGATATATTTTTAAAAGATATATTTGATTAAAAGCTTACACTCATATAGATACATATGCACACATTGTATCTATTATGAAACTTTCACAAATTTTCATCTGGGAGCCCTGGTTGGAAGATATAAAAAGCAAACGTCACATTTTAAGCGCTGATTACAGACACTTATAGCCTATTTAGTCAAAAACGTATCATATATTCTGTTGTTTTTGTTTAAGAAGCAATTCTATGCTATTTAATATCTTACCGTAGCGCATATACCGAATTTTCTCTTGACTTTTTTCACCTACGATTAACTTCATAAAACGTGTTCGTTTCTTTATCTCATTAAAAATATTTTTCGCTTAGCATAGGCGCACTGAGTGTCGAAATTTCACTTTCACAAAATGCTGAAAAATAGATTTTTCGCATCATGACGTGTTGATTGCTTAGGCGTTCATTTTATTTATTTATATAAATT
Organism: Glossina austeni; assembly: GCA_000688735.1. NCBI lineage: Eukaryota > Metazoa > Arthropoda > Insecta > Diptera > Glossinidae > Glossina > Glossina austeni. The sequence goes on along the minus strand of KK502469.1, from coordinate 734,817 downwards.
AACGGGCAAGATAAAAATGTGACAAAAGGAGTAATAACACTACAAATGGTATTAAGGTCCTTAAATGGATGTTAAGTATGTGTAATAGCCCCCCCCCCCCCCCTCCAAAAAAAACAAGCACTTAACGTTTCTTTTGGGACCGAACGTTTTTGATTTAGATATTTTGCAATATCGGCACTTATTAGGTTCCACACATTAAATTTGTTCTAATAATAACGGAAAATCGTTTCGCATGTCCCACTAATCTACTAACAATTTACAGAAAACCGGTGTTTGCCCATATCAATGCTCTCAATGGAGATATTAATATTTAAGTCGCTCTAGCTCTTATAAATTTGGATGTATCCATTAGGTCCCTTGACTTGAGATCGTATAGAAAGAGAGAAGATATTTGACGCTACTACTTACTAATGTGTGAAATAATCTTTCAAATTATAATTTTAATGTGTTTGTTGGCTGCGATCATACATTTACATACAATTATTTTCGTAGGCAATTTCTATATGGAGTTTTTTTTTTTAAATTTGGGCCGATCTGTCTCGGTGTTTAACGTGCTTATATAATATATATTGAAGGAAGAATATAAATGAAACTTGGGTTTCTTGTTTTTCTTGCTTGGCTTTTCGCCTCGTTCAATAGTTTTGCCAAGCATTTTGCTAAAGCCAACTAAATAAATTAATTATACGTTTACTTACATTACGAATTTGCTCACTACTCTATAAGCATCGTAATACAATAAGTACTGCATACAGTGGTCGGCATTTTGAAGTGCTTTTTGCTTTATTTTTCTATTTGGAACTTATTTTGTTAAATGCTTTCATATCTTAACAAACAAATATTGACACCTTAAAATGTAATCATTTAATCCATAAATATTCGCCTGAAACTATGTTAAATGGAAGGTTTTCAATTAATGACAACATACATATCGTGCTGTGCTAATGCACACTAGTGCAACACAAATGACTAAATGATCCTCTATTGTGCACATAAATTTTTTTCAAAATTAAATCCACTCAATAGCCCAAATTGTTCAAAATAAAAAAAGTAACAAAAAAGAAAAAAGATCCACAAACTTTTCAATAAAACTACATATCTGAGTTCAATATAGAGACTGGACAAATAATTTTCGTATTTAAATCGCATGCTGCAATATGCCCTGCCTAATTAATGGTTCTACTTGGGATCTGGGCAAATAATGTTGACTGTTTTTTTTCAGATGAACAACTTCACCATCATCAAGTTCGAATTTACCGAAGTCTTCGACGCAACGAACCTCAATATATAATGACTTTGGTGGCTGTAAATCTACGGTTAAGTCTAAACCTTGGCCATCTCCAATAGATCGCATATAACCTGCTAACGATTTGGCATACGAATTAAAATATGAAACTTCAGGCTCGCACAATTGCGATTTTATATCTGAAGGAATAATAGGCCCAAACTCCCAACGCAAAGCCTTAATCCGTAGTAAACGTTGATGCAAATATGTAAGCAAGCAACGTTTGTTGCGCTGTAAAGCAGCATGCCGAAAGTTCAACAAAGGCCATAAAGTACGGTCGCCAGATGTAGAGTAGTTGACGCTAAGATAACGCAATCTAATAAATATAGTTTCCATTTGATCATAAAACTTACGCTTGCGTACAATTTTCTTCAAATATAGCCTTAATCTCCTCCAAAACTGTTCTTACACCATCATCCTGTTGTTAATGGAAATCTTTCGTGTAAAATATTTTTATTTTATACTCTTTGAACTATACCTACATCGAACGGTGGTATTATTTGGGAAGATCGGTCCAATTCCTTCACTAGTTCGAAAGCTTTATCTGCGAAAATTCTGTTTGATTTATTCATTTGGAACTATAGGTAAATTGTCTTCTCTCTAATAAATATACGCGCCAATTTTTACTTTATTATATATCTACATTTATTAGGTAGCGTTGCCAAATCTAAAAAGAAAATTCGTTATGATTAAGGCCTTCACACAATGAAGCCGCGCTTTGTTTTCAGGCCGGGGAATAAACGCTAAATTTATGGAAAGCAAATGCAAATCAAAACGATGTGCCCGCTCAACTCAAAAAATTGGTGACCTTTTTTGCGGATCTTTGTGGAAATTGGTAAATCTTCTTGAGCATTTGTACGCATTCCTGGCACAGTAATATTTACATAAATGTGACCAAAAGTACAGCCGGTCGTAACTTTTCTCAAGTATCTCTTCGATAAGTTTATATAACAAATCAAAAAATTTTGAATTCGTCCTTGAAGTCTCTTGAAATTTTTCATGTTTGCGCTGATTTATTCGTCCAAAAGTTGTATTTCTTTCCATACCAAAAGTTGTATTTCTTTCCATACCTTTAAGCAATTCTTTTGCTTCATATAATCCCCGCAACGCGTTCTCTTTTAAAATTACTTTTTTTCACTAAACAACTTCGAACAGATTACTTCCTTTTGCACTAGTTGCTTACAAAAATTTGTTTACTCTTCCTTAAAAAATGATATGTTAAAGCAGGCAAGCGCGGTTTTTTTTTTTTGTCAACTATTGGGACCTTAATTTATCCCTCAGATCTGCGAACATAAGCGTGGCCCCATTGTGTTAACCATTTGCAATTTATTTACCCGATACACGCCTAACGCAATAACGCATCATTATGTGGTGTGTCCTTAGTCCAGTTGGACGGTAAAGAATACGGTGCCTTGCCAGACTTAGCAATCGTCTCATGATTAGTTAAGCAGGTGATAAAATATACAGGAGTTTACTAAATTGCATTTTATTATGTGCTGTGGAATTCCAACCAGAAGGACCAAAAAGCCATAACAATGTGCTATAAATTGAACACTTTTTTGTTCATTTTAAAATTTTTTTCTTCTTTGCTCACAATTAGGAAAAAACAATTTGTTGCATATTTTTTTTTTTTAGTCACAACCAGGGAGAACAACAACTTGTTGCGCCATAGCTTCATAAATTTTGTAAGAATCTCAATACATATATATATGTACATAGCAGCTGCATATCTCATTGACTTGGTCCATTCGTATATCCATATCTAAAAAAAAAATAAAAAAAAATGTAACAATAATGACATATATACGTTGCCAAAATCACGGTACATATATATATGTAAAATCAAGCTTTCTTCCCAAAGAAATAGTTCTGTGCCTATTTGTAGTGGAAAAGCCAAACAATGCTTTGCTGTCGACGGGAAGTTGAGTACTCTTAAGATACTGTGTTGAAATTCCAATTAATTAACTGCAGCATAATCATAAATTGTTCGAACACATAATATCGATTTCCGAAAAACAATACAAAACGAATGCAGTCGGCTTACAATAAATATTTCAGGCAACGGTTTTAATTTTAGTTGGGTCATAAAAAGATAAAAAAGAAAAAACACTTGAATTTTAATTTATACTAAAAAATGATAAAAAATTTTCAAGTTTATGAAAGAACAATGAATACAATAAATTAAACAAGTAAAAATATTGTATGCGGATATGATCGGACCCTTTGCACCCACAATCATTATCCGAAAAAAAACTAAAAAAAATTAAATTTCCATTCTCTACAATATTCAAATACATGCACATTTTCGTTAGTATATCCAGTGGTGTTGTGCTAATTTTTTTTTTACCGGAACGCGTATATATAATTATATAGACAGGGCTGATCCTGGGTAGGCGGCCGCTCTGTGCGGTCTCATGTCCTAAATTTGACGACGGGGGAGAGATTTCCCCCAATTGGGTACGGCAATAAACTATATCAGGGATGAGTAACGTACGGTTCGCTTGCATTAAAATTTATTTATGAAATCTTTATTTTTTTAAAATTTTATATTTTTTCCTTCTAATGTTTATTATAAATTTTCGTTATCAGAAATCATTTTTAGTTCCGGAACGCGTTCCTGTCCAAAAAGGAAGTACCGGAACGACGTTCCTGTCCAAAAAGGAAGTACCGGAACGACGTTCCGGAGCGTTCCGGCTCGACAACACCACTGACTATATCTGTGTTAGGATATAAGCAATGAGCAAAAACGTGACCTGCTACATTTTTGCGTCCACAAAAATGTTTGCATCACACATTACACAAACGGACAGACGGAGATGCGTAACTCGATCGATTGCAAACATTTTGACAAAATGAAAAAACATCTCATCCTTCGGTGGTGTGTATAAGAACTACACACTTACTTTAAAGGAATTTTACAGAAATCAAACAAATATATATGTGCAGTACAGGTATTTTTAAGTCAAGTTCGTATTTTACCCTTTTTGAACTTTAATAAGAAAAAATAAGGTTCGAGTAACGTGGGGAAAACTGCCTGCGGTATAAATAATTATTGCCGCGGCAAGAGTACGGTCCTGGTGAAGGTATACCGTCGTTCTTGCTGTTCTCATCCTACCTATAACCTATACATGCTTAACCATTACAGTGCCTATAAAAATAGGGTTACTTCGCCAGTCGTTCACCGAAAAAGGAAAAAAATCAGTACAAGTGACAAAATTGTATTTAGCTGTGGCCGAAACTTTTATACCCATCGTCTCCTTTTTAAGAGAAACCCAGAAAAAAGGAAAACGAAGAAAAAGAAATTTATGATATTTACTAGATTAGGTGGACTTGGCTGATTTTTTTTGTCATCAGCAGTGATAAAATGTTCCTAAAACTTAATGCTAACATTGTCGTGGCTCATAGCTCATAGATTTTATACGAAGCAAAAGAACATTTGCCAGAAATGCAGCACGACTTTAAAAAGTATTCGCTCAATTTTCGCAGTTGATGTCGACAATTGGTTACCTCTTTTTAAAACGGTTATCATCACAGACAATTTGTCGACCATAAAAGCTATCCGAAAGTTTTTAAATTCCAACTGGAACACCATTAATATACCAGGGAATATCACTGCCGCTTACTTAAAATCTGTTGCATACCGAGTCATATCGGCCACTTGATAAATGAGCAAGCACACCTAGCAATCCAATCCATAGTTGCGGCACCTTTAACAATGGACAGCACAGTTCGAAAGTTTAACCTTCCCAAATATATTAGAAAGGAAAACGAGGGAGGAAGTTGAGGAAAAAAATCGACAGTGCTATCCTGTTCGTGCTATTCGCGTGTTAATCCTTATTTCGTTCTGTCCCTATATCCGAACAACGGTGAAGAAATCAAAATCAAAACATTTACCGAAAGCCGCCTTGAGTACCATCATTTACTATTGATCCCTAAGAGATCTTCTGCTCCAATTTGCAGTTGAGGACAAAATCTTACGATTAAAAATATACTCTATGAATATGGGAAACTTTCCCATATGACATTTTGAAAGTGACTGAAGAACACAATATCAATGAAATAATGAACTTTATTCAATCGACTGGACTGGCCGTCTACTCTACCTTGCGCTAGTCTTTGACGTGCTTGTATTTTGTCATTTTCCACCTTTTTTAATCCTTTCCTTCCTATTTCTTTGTTGTAAGTAAACCATAACAATAATAAATAATAAAAAAATTACTGTTTTACGCAATTGAAGCAATTACTCGGAACATGTATTTATAGCGTTAAAATCACAAACCAAAATTACTTTGAAGTGATGACTGGACGGATACGATGGTGTAGTCTATATTCATAATGTTTTTTCCACAGCTATTTTTATGCCCAAAAACACTTGTGGCATCGGGTATATTAAGTCTGTATGGACATATGTAACAACCGGAAGGGCTTGAGATAGATCACCCTTTTATTATACAAATCGTTTAAGAACCATTTTCCGAATCGATCTAAGCCTATCCGGCTAAGTTCGTCTGTCTCTCTGTCTGATGTGTGTGAATGTATATTTGCGCTTAAACTACTTGCGGAATTTTTGAGATATTTTGATGAAATTCGGTACATTCACATGTTTTAACCCAAGAACGAACGCTATGAAAAATGGTCCCGATCGATCCAATTTTTCGACCACTTCAAAAAAAATTGCAATTTTCAAAATTTTTCGACAAAATTCTCGATGTAACAGTATTTCGACACTTGGCTAGGCTAGGACAATGCTCTTAATTTTTTGGTTATATAAGCGTTCCTACCAAAAAGGCATTCCATATAAAGTGAAAAGTGGGATCAATTTAGTAACAAAATTAACAGCAGGGAATTGGAGTAACATAGGTCTATTTTTTAGACCCTAACATATATAGAAGGATTATCACAAAAGGCAATTCCTTATGTGGAGAAAAAGTATAATTTCTAAATTTTTATAACGGAAATTGAAAAATATTAACACTTTTAAGAAGTAACGTTTGCTGAATGCGGATCACGTCGTGTGATATTTAGGGCATCCTCCAATATGTGGGCTTTCATGAAGAGTATATTTTTGCATGATATATTCTCACCATGAATGCCATCACTGCGCTAGGTGAAATAGTGTAAGTAAGGTACCTGATGATCGGGCTTGCCCACACTATGTAGCGACTATAATGTTCTTACTTGTTTAAAGATGAGCTCCCGGTTTATTTGTCAATAACATTGCGAATCCGATTAAACCTTTAGTGTTGTGAGTTCTCCCACAAAAACAAAAAGGTAGAACTACTCCCGTTTACTCCCGTCCCTAATAGTAGGCATTAGTTTTCGTTAAAACATTCCTTCGAATTCTTAGAATTCTTAGAATTCTTACTAATGGTCGTTGTCCACAGGGAACAATTCTTGGCATTTACTTCAGTTTTGATTGTTCTTTGCTTAATTTAAGTCCAACTATTTTTCTATGTCGTGCACTTCGATGACATTCACCTGACCGCAAAAATGAGGATATTGACTTCAAATTTGGTAGAAAGATTGGAAATTCTGTTCTCATCATTAAATATCATAGACCATGGCGCTTAATATAGTTATCCGTATGATGACTTTTCAAAATATAGCCTTGTATTAGAAATAGTTGAAAATATGATCCAATCCGAAATATTTTCAATGACTTTTGTCCTTGGGGCCAAACAGTGTCTGCGTACCAAATTTTACCGGATTATCTCGAAACTTGCGACCTGTACGTTGAATAAAAATAACAAGATGGGCAGACATATGGACGGAGGATAGACAAATTGACAAACTTAGATCGATTCAGATTCAGGGTCACTTTCTAAATCGATCAGTATAATAACAGATGGATCTATCTCAAGTCTTTCTGGGTATTGCATACATCCGCGCAATAATTAATATACCGCTATTCCGCAAGTGGTGTAGGGTACAAATATGCACAGTATGTGTTAACTTTGTGGTCAAGTCATGCCCGTCATCCCATCCATTTATGTTAAATTTATGCCCATCATCGAAGGATGAGGGATATATTCACTTTGTCGAAACGTTTGCAGCGCTCAGGGGGAAACAAAGTATATATATATTCTTGATCGGTATCAAATTTTGAATCGATTGAAGCACGTTCGTTGATTTACGATTTTGAGTTAATTGCAGCCTGATAACCAAGCAGGGTGAGAAAAGCGGCATCTGAGACCTAGGTGGAAATGTTACAAACGAACGGCAAAAGCGGTCTGCTATCGTTACCAAATGTCTGCTATTTCGAATTATTATCGTTGAGTAGCATTCCCGCAAATAAGCTGAACTGCTGTCTTGCTCTAATTCCGCGAAAATTGTGGAAAATTAAAAAGAAACCATAGCAACAAGCGTCCGTCAAGACTAACCAACTAACTTTAATATATTCATCATATCTGTCACATTCAAATCTCACCCAGAATCACAATCAAACTGTGGATACCCTGGTTATATTGCCCGCCAAGATACCTTAAAAAAAAAAAGAAATATATATATATATACACACACATATATATATATATATATATATTTATATTTGACGCATAATATTTATGTATCCGTATTCAACTAATTTGTCAAATTTATTAAATTTCAAAGAGAAAACTTCACGTGCACGTTCACGTTGAACCATTTTTACACAACACTGCGTACCTTCGGTTGTTGAATTGCAGAAGAAGAAGATATATATAAATAAGCTCGGTTTTTTATTAATATTTCTGTATTGTTTGCAATAAATAATATTTAACAGTTGATAAAAAAAAAAAAAAAAAAAGATGCCGGAATCAATGGTCGCCGGTATACCTGTGATTTTTCCATTCGAACCCTATGAAGTGCAACGCGCTTATATGGAAAAAGTTATAATGTGTTTACGCGATGGTACTAACGGTGTCCTGGAGTCCCCTACCGGCACTGGCAAAACTTTAAGCTTATTGTGTTCCTCTTTAGCTTGGCTATTACATCAGAAACAAGAAATGCAAGCGCAAATAACAAAATCAACCCTAAGTGGCATTGCTCCGAGAAATGCTTCAGATAAGCAAGATAAAATGGATGTTAAAAGTCGATTTAAAGATAAGGATGCTAAGTGGGGTGCCCCAAAAATTATTTATGCATCTCGCACCCATTCCCAACTAACTCAGGCGATGCAAGAATTAAAACGAACCGCTTATTCTTCTATGCGTGCCGTAGTTTTGGGTTCACGAGATCAATTATGTATACATCCAGAAGTTATGAGAGAGCAAGGCAATGCCAATAAGGTGCAAATGTGCAAAGCTAAGGTGGACACGCGCACGTGTTCATTTCACTCTCGCGTAGAATCTCGTAAGGATGACCCAAGTTTTCGAGGGCCTTCAATTATGGATATAGAGGATTTAGTTAAAGTGGGACAAAGGTTAAAAATGTGTCCATATTATGCGGTTAAAGAGCTTGTAGCTGATGCCGATATAACATTTATGCCTTACAATTATTTGCTCGATCCTATAGCTCGCAAGGCAAACAAAGTCGAATTGCATAATACAATAATTATATTAGATGAAGCTCATAACATTGAAAAGATTTGCGAAGAATGCGCTTCCGTGCAAATAAAATCATCGGATGTCGCCATGGCCATCGATGATACAACTCATATAATGGCCGCTATAAAAGCTTCAGGCTCTGAGATTCAAGATTGCGAAGATGAGTCTAAAGATTTTACACTCGATGATTTAACGTTGCTTAAAGAGATGCTGTTAGAATTGGAAAAGGCCATCGATGAAATTGAAGTGGAAAACAAAATAGAAGGAGTTACACTTCCAGCTTCCTATATATACGACCTGCTTGGGAAAGCAAATGTTAGTTAATATCTCTTTAATATGTGATAAAAAAAAAAAACAAACACGTTGATTTGACTTCATTTCCAAGTGTCTGACGAACGGACATAAACTTTTTGATGATGCTTATGCTTGTTGAACGTGCGACGTTATGCACCGCAATCATTCCCAATGTCTTCAGTTTAGTGTGTAATGTCAAACTTCCTGCATTCAAAGATGAGATGCTCGGCAGACTCGGTGATGTTACATTCTTCACACAAATCAGTGGAGGAGGCTCTTATCATTTTCAAATATACCTTGTCATAGGTGTGATTACACATGAGTCTGTAAAGAACTTTAGATTCCCATGTTGTAAATTTTCCTTTTGGTAGAAGTCTGGGTGTAAAGAAGGGGTAGATTTTGTAAAAAAGCCGATTGCTTTTTTCTCTACCTAAAGCATGATATTCATCCTTCCATTCTTTTACGATGAGTTTTTTGATCAAGAGGAGAGCTTCGCTGGGGGGGTAGTTTATAGACAAGACCATGCCATCAAGCCGAGCTTCGCGTGCATAAAAGTCAGCTTTTTCATTGATGCCGAAACCACAGTGACCTGGGATCCAGATGAGGTGGCATTTTTTAATGTTTGGATTTTTTAAGAGGTCGTAGATGTCAAACACGTGCATGTTATATGGGTCTTTATTTTTGATTAATGTTAAAGCCGATTTGCTGTCAGAGAAACATACAAATTTTTTTAAATTATTTTCAGTTGCAAGGAGGATTGCCTGCCTAATGGCAGTAAAATTTAAATAAATAGAAAGTTTTAATTTGCTCAGTGGGGTACAATTTTTAAAACTTGAAACTCATTAACGTTGTGTGGATTCGGGTAAATTTACATTTTCTTCATAAGTGAATGTGTGTCAATCGCTCAATTTTTTTTTTTTTGACAAATTGGGAAGACTACGTACTTATATCGATGTTATCTTAGATAATAAAAAGGCAAAAAGAGTTTATAAGAAGTTCGTAGACCATGCATCAAATGTTTTAATATAGTCCTTGTAGATGTACAAAAATTGTCCTCGTATATATATATATATTCTTGAACCTGAAAGCAATTTTCCTCTGTGTGGCTTAACAGGTCTAGAAGTCATCATTCGTGGCTAGAAGATACCAAAATAAATTTAAGCAAGTGTTAAATTCCCTTAAATAATTTTTGATATTATTATTCTCTTGTTCTTCACATTTTAGCTGAATTACAAAACATCAAAAGTTGTCATAGCGCTTCTGGAAAAACTAGTACAGTTTTTAGCTGTTCAATCGCAAACCAGCAAACTGCGGAAAGGCAAAAGCTATCAGACTTTAGCCGACATGCTAATCATCGTATTTATTAACAAGGAAGATAAAATTGAAAAAATTTACAAAAGCTTTAAAGTACACATCCAACTGGAAGAAATTAAGCAATCACAAAGACACGATTCGAATAAAGACGTATGGCTATCGAAGAATTCGAACGCGAATTCCGAGAAGAAAGTTGCAAAAATTATAAACTATTGGTGCTTTAACCCGGGTTTTGGGTAAGATATCGCTAATAAATACTTTGTATGGGATGAAAGTGGAACGCTTACAAAACGTTTTCTATTGCTTAAGGATGGAGCAGTTGTTGAATAAAAATGCACGCAGTATTATACTAACAAGCGGTACATTGGCTCCACTGAAACCGCTTATCGCTGAATTGGCTCTACCGGTGATGCAACAGCTTGAAAATCCTCACATTGTTTCGCAATCGCAAGTCTATGTAAAAATTATTGGTGCTGGGCCAGACCGAGAGCCTTTGATGTCGAATTTCCAAAATAGGTAAAATCGTGAATTATTTAAAAAAAATTTGCCATATCATGCTCATACACCAATGCAGGGATAATCCTAAATATGTTAGCTCGTTGGGCTCTACAATTTTGAATGTGGCCCGCATCGTACCCGATGGCTTGTTAGTGTTCTTTCCTTCGTATCCCTTACTCAACCAGTGTGTAAATTCCTGGCAAGCTTCAGGACTATGGGCAGATTTATCTCGTTTTAAACCAATTTTTGTTGAACCAAAAGGAAAGGATGATTTTCTCAACACCATGGAGGGATTTTACGAAAGTATTAACAATTCAAAAGGCGCTTGCTTTATGGCGGTTTGTCGCGGCAAAGTCTCCGAGGGCTTAGATTTTGCTGATCGCAATGGTCGTGCAGTTATTATTACCGGTCTTCCGTTCCCGCCCTTCAAAGATCCGAAAGTTATATTAAAGAAAAAATATTTGGATGACAATCGGAGTAAAGAAAATCAGGTTAAATTTTTCAACATTTTTTTTTATATATATATTTTTGTAAACTCTTAATTATCAGTTGCTGTCTGGACAAGCTTGGTACGCTTTGGAAGCTACACGTGCCGTTAATCAGGCCATAGGACGCGTTATAAGACACCGTCATGATTATGGTGCTATATTATTGTGCGATGTACGGTTTCAGCAATCTACGCAAGTGCAACAGCTTTCGAAATGGATTCGTGAAATTTTGGGCAATCAGCCAAAATCCTCATTTTTTGGTCCCATAGTAAAAGACTTGCGTGATTTTTTCAAAAACGCTGAAAAAAATGCAAGTTTAAGTTTTTCAACTTTTATGATTTTATTATATATTTGTTTGTTTTCCATGCGATTAGATGCCCAAAGCCAGCGAGCGTATTATAGACTCTTTGGTGAGTGAAGGCTGCGAATCAATGAACGCACGTGATCTCGTTAGCAGTAAATACTTCCCCAACTCCCAAAACAATGTACCCGGTAAAAGGAAATTTCAAACGGCTTTAAATAATGCCATGTAAGCTTTTGCTTTGCTAATTTCATACAAAATCTGATAATGCTCTTCGTTGGTGCTCTCTTAGTCAAGCTGAAGAAACAAATATGATTGAAAGCTGGTCTCTCAACGATTACGCTAAAGCTACTGCCCGACCGTCTGAGAATAAACTTCCGAGCGTTGCGGATTTTATGAGTCGTCTGGACGGCGATGTATCAACTATCGATTTTAATAGCAAAGATGTAGGTACCCCTTCGAAAAGCCAAATGCAGATAAGCAAAAGAAGGCGCAGTCCTACGAATTCGCCTTCAACTTCTTGCACTGCTAGAAACGATACGGACGGAAAAAGGAAATACAGATTAGTAGACAATATGCGTCCCACATCTTCTCTGCCATCAAAATCCTCAGGTAGTCCCATAATTCCACTAGACCAGTTCAAATTTATCGATAAGCCTCGTTTAGAAAATGATCAAAACAAAAAAGCTCCTGAGGAACGTGTTGAATTCTTAAGGGTGGTAAGTTAACGTCCAACTCATATACGTATTGTTTTCCATATTATAACAATTTCACTCTTAGCTACGTAGTTCCCTGTCCTCGGACGATTTTAAGGCTTTCTCTGCCGCTTTAATATCTTATAAGACTGACAACACCATAGATGGTTTAATGGATATATTATTCCAGATGCTAGGCAAGCCATGCCTTTTTTACATGTTACAAGGTATGAGACGTTTTCTTAAAAATGAACACAGAATGCAATTTGATAAACGTTTGGCCGATCATTCTACCAAAATTTTACAGACTTTTTAACTCTCGGCTTACATATGTATATAAACTATTTTTAAAAATTTATCCCTTTCCAATAAATATGCGTACATGTTACAAAAGATTTATCAAACGAAATGTGTTTCTGATTTGATGTATTTTATCTAAAAGCATTGCACATACGTTATAACGTTCGTAACATTACTAATAAATGACGTTTCTGAATATGTGTAAAAATGAACTGAAAAAATTGTATTCAATTTGAGACGAATCGTGAGCACGTTCTAATACAAAGCGTTTTTTGTTAACTATGAACTTGTTTGATCGAAATGAACTTGGAGTTCAAAATTAGAACTTTCTCCCTCAAACTTGCAGCTTTAACAATTCGGACACGATTACAATGACTCTTGCTTTTCAAGAAGACATATATTTATGATGCTTCTACTTTTGCAGGTAGGAATATACGCGTGAGATATGCGTTACATAGATGATCGTGACGTAAGATGAGCTTTGAAGCAACTGGTAAGCGAGTGTAATATTTATATGTATTTTCTTATTTATAAGCAAAACAACATGTTCTCGAAATTAGTTCAATGTAACAGTTTTAATATATTTCTCTATATAGGTTTTAATACTCATGCAACTCTACAAGATTGATGAAATCCATAAAAAAGTTGCGATTCTTAGGGATAGCGAATTTTATATATATATATATATATATATATATATATATATCTTAAAAGTTATAACAAGATTTGGCCATCCCATCACAGCATAGATATTCAGCGTTTGGAAATATATTTGTTGTATTAAAGTAATAATTTATATGACCTGGCACATATGGTAATCAAGCCGGTTTAGCCGCATGATACGCATACATGCAAACATAATGTTAAGTTAAATTAAGTTCCAAAAAATTTAAAATTAACTTCAATTATCGTGACATATGCTCTAATCAAGTCACTTCAGCGACAAGATACGCAAATATGGAAATATAGGTCCAAAACGCATACACGCAGTTGTTCAAGCTCTTAGTCCACCATGCTCGTACCATTGCATATTGAAACGTTGTTCAAACGTTTGTCGATTGTAAACGCCAATGTCAGCTAATTTATCTAAATCAGTGCAGTATACTAAACGCCGCAGTTCCTCCATAGAAGAATTAAATTTTTGCTTATAGTTATCCAGATCGCTTGCGGCCACTTGTATGTGACCATAAAATTCGGTTGTAGGTATATCAAGCGCAGTAACAAGATTGTCTAAAGCATTGGCCATCTGGCCAACTGACAAGTTGGCCCAATAGTCTTCAGGAAAACGACGAGTTTGGCAGAATGGTGAATTTTGGCGCAGAATGCAAGCCGACATTAACATTTGAAAGCGCTCCGATGGCTCGTAAAAACGTTTGCATTTAATATTTTCAACAAAATCGATTAAACGAATTAGCGGTGAATATTTTTGCAAATGTAAAAGAGGTTCACGGTAAGTCCAAGTATATTCACCCTCGCAACTGGCTATGGGAACACTAGTTGCTGGCCTCAAACAGTTGATTTCTTCAGCCATTTTCTTCGGCAGTTTTGTACTTTGTTTCTACTACGGTTCACCTATTCGATGGCCACACTGTCATAGATATTTAATAAAATGCTCTCCATCTCATTCGGATCATTTTTAATTGTTGGTGCTCATCTTATATGTACTAAGCATTAGCTGGTATAAATTTTCTATAGATTTATTTCTATAGAGTACATATTTCACTGTACAAAATATTCTATTTTTCTTTTCTACTTTTATGATGTTCTCATTTATTGTGTTGTTCTCTGAGAGGATTGTTTGGCAGTATTGTTATTGTAAAATTTTGTTTTGCTCGTCTCTGGAGAAAGAAATGTGTTCTAATTGATTTACAGCAAAAACATTTTTTTTTAATTTATTATCAATTAATTGATCGTATGTTATGAAATAAATAACTGTTTCAAAATATTTTTGAAATTAAACTACGTGATTAAACATTTATAAACGATCAATAAAACAAATGAACCAACGAATGACAAGATATCAATTCCATGCGAATAAACTGTGCACTGTGAACGCATGAAGTTCGCAAAATTTCATTTTCGAGTTTTCTTCCTGTATGTACGCACAGAAGGTGCAAAATATGTTTTCTGAAATCTGTCAAATTAGGCATAAGCAAGATAGCTACGCTTAGCATAACTATCGGTTATTTAGAGTTGCATTTGGAAGAGAAAACAGCTGTAAATTAAAAATAAAATACATTCCAATCCAAATTGTTCACTTACAAACAAACAGCTGAAACAAAACAACAAATTTGAAGTTTGTAAAAAGTAACTAAATTAATTTTTTTTTTCTTTTTTGCTTTCTACTCCGATTGTCTAATTAATACTTTTAATTTATATTTTATATATTTTTATGATGTATATTAAAATTCACGGTTTTTCGAATAAATAAAAATATGAAATCATATGAATTATATAATAATTATTTCATTTCATTTTATCAAAAATTTTACATAATTTTCGCTTTTATTTACGTTCGTATGATTTTGTTATTGATTATATCATTGTAAGCATGCAGCGAATAAATGTCAAATTTTCCCATTATTTTTTCGAAGTATATTTCGAATAACGAAAACGATATATAACAACCAAATAACGGTCTAGGCACGCTATCCAAATGAGAGCGAATTAACTGAAGGATACATAAATAGTGACCTTATATGTATATGCACACGTTCAAAAATTTGAATTGTCTTGAAGTTAGTTACGAAGAAAAATAAAGGAATTGGGATTTTAAAACCTTTTTGATGAGACTATTAATGACTTAAATTAAACCTAAATTTCCCCTTTTGACCATGCGAACGTAGCTCAACCTTTTGAGCATTGAGACTCGATTGAATTACTGATTTATAACCAAGCCTCTGAACCACTCCAAGCTACTGTTGGACGATTAGGAAGAATTTCAATATTGAATCGTCAATAATTGTTCGTACTTATTTAACCTCTTTACGATTTTTCAGCTTGTGCTTCGCGCTTGCTTTTAATCCGTAATACTATACATGGACTTCAAACGAACACCTCTTCAGTTGGTTAACCACTATTCTAGTATATGTAAAAAAAACTTTTGTGAATTGTTTTCATTACTTTCCGAATGAAACGGTAAGCTATGAGTTCTTATTCATTGCTTCCCAATCAACACGCGAAACAACAAGACATATTTAAGCAAACACCAGCTGAAAAATTTCCCTATGTATCTTTTCTATGTTAGGGGGAAAAAAAACGTTCGCCTATTTCAATTTGAAGGAAAGTAAACTAAAATTAATAAACACCGTACTTTACGGACTTTAAGAGACACCTTTTTACATAGGAAAATTGAGTCAATCTTTGGGGGCGTCTTATGGTAACATTAAAATATTTTTCTAATAAATCGTCTCTAAATTTGAGGTACGTCTTATAGTTTGAAAAATATGGTACGCCACTGAAGATAGGTATGACGCAAGTTATCTCAAGACAAGCGGGGGAATCACTGATTACACTCTCTATCCATGATCGTCGATTGCTAGTACTAGGCTTAGACTGTAATCGTGTGCGCTTTTGTAAATCTTTAAAATTTTTATTCTAAAATTAGTAAAAATGAGCGTAAAACAAAAAAGGCTTTCATATAACGCGAGGCAGAAACTAAATATGATCAATTCCGCAAAACAATATGGGAACAAGCGTAGCAGACATTTTGGTCCGCCACCAATAATAGTAAAGTGTACCGTGTGTGTGGTCCGTCTTCGAAAGAGCTCTCCTTTATACTGCTGTGTAGCTAATTAAGGTTAAGATAATCAATCTTTCATTTTTGCAGAAAGTTATATCGCTTAGTGACACTGCCTCATTTACAGCTCAGCTACACATTTTGGTATCAAAAATTCCGTCATATTCTTGAAAAGATAAATTCAGACGCTTTCTGGGATTTTGTTATCCATAAACATAGATGCAGATAATCAGTATATATTTGATATATACCCAGGATGTTATATTAATCTCAAGTGGATGTTTGCCACCTGATCACTGCGGCTTGTCTTCTTAATGAAAAAGCTATTTTTATGCAAAAAGTGCTCAAGTTGATGGGACAATTTCGTCCATCATATATACTCCCCGTGAAGCAAGGCGGGCAATTCGTAATCACATCTTCCAAAAGCTAAATGATGAATTTAAAGAGATTGCGTGTGACAAATCCAATCGCCTTTTCTGTACAATATATCCCAGATTTAATTTTAAACTCTTAGCAGAGGCCTCGTTAAATTTCTGGGAAATCAAAATTCTTTACAGGCTCATGAGTGACCGCACTTATGATAAAGTATATTTAAAAATGATTCGTGCTATACCACGTGATGTCTGTGAGGTTTGTAATATTAGTTTGGTGAACATCACATCTTCAGATGTCACAGGCTTGATCGTATTAGAAGTTCTTTTGGCCTTTTCGGATTATGTGGCGGTCTCCTCGATTTCTCTTTGCAGCAAAAAACGAGCGTCATCTCGTGGAACTAACTTTCTTTATTAGAAAAGCGAATTTGTCTTTTTAATTTACGATAATTTTTTTTTTTTTTTTTTTACGTTCAATCGGAATTTTTCTCTAGAACATTCCTTTTTTAGCCAAAGTATGCAACACCGTTCTTATCGTTATATATCGCTATAAAAAACACAACAATTCACAATTACACTTAACGTACGGCGGCAGTCTTTTTGTTGTTCATGTACATTTCTTGCAAATAATTATTACTTTGTATTACAATAATAATAAGTTTTTATTCATAAAATTACTTTGGCAAATGTTTGGACTGCTGCTTGTGATCATAGTTTTTTAGAAAAGAAGACGCTTACTCCCAAGAGAAATAAAAAGAAAGACGCTTATAGGAAGACCAGTTATGAGTTCGAGAAAACTTAAAAGGTTAATGAAGTGTCCCGGGCATGGGGAAAATAAAAGCACTGTTACGATGACATCGACTTCCCCAGTAGACAAAATGACATCGTTTGATTTTGCAAAAGACGGTCGCGCCCACATTGAGATGATTGATCAATCACTAAAAGATAACGTCCGTATTGTGTCATTTAAAAGTGCCATACTGCACAACAAACATTTATTTAGGGGCCGAGTTGTGTTAAATCTAAATTGCGGCGTAGGGCTCTTCGCTTTGTTCGCAGCAAAAGCTGGCGCGGCTAGAGTATTTGCGGTAGATAATTCAAATGTATTGTACTACGCTAAGCTAATAGTGCAAAATAACGGCTACAATGATATTATACAAGTGATGAAAGGCGAAATTACTGAGATAGAACTGCCAGTGGATGAGGTCGATATAATTGTTTGTGATTGGATGGGACAGGCTTTGTTGCATCAGTCTACTTGCGTTGACGTTTTGTATGCACGCGATAAATGGTTAAAGAAGTCCGGTGGTCTTATATTCCCAGATAAGGCGAGACTATTTGTGGCTGCCATAGAAGATGAGAGATGCAAAAATGGAAATATAGAATGGTGGAAACACGTCTATGGATTCAATATGAATTGTCTGCGAGAAGTCGCGATAAGAGAACCTAGATATCAGAGCGTAAAAGTTGAACAGGTGAATTTCAAAGTCTTCAAGTAGTTTGCACAATTACAATTAAATTAAATTGCTTTTAGCTCTTAAGTAAACAATACCCGATCCAGATGTTAAATTTGAACAAAGCCACTTGCGAGGATCTTTATATACGTAGCAAATATAAGCTGCATATGCAGCGATGTGGACGCATGGATGGTATTGTCTTGTTTTTTCACGTGTATTTTAGCAAGTCGCATACTCGTTTGGCATTTAGTACGGATCCTTGGTCACCATTAACGAATTGGCTGCAAACAGTTTTCTTTTTGGATCAATCATTGTCAGTGGATGTTAATTCTGTATATTATGGAGGCATAGAATTGTATTCGCCTGAGTCTTCCCATAATCTTGAAAATATAATGGTCAATTTTGAAATGCTTAAAGGTGAACCCAGTCACGTTGAGTTCGAGACTGCAATGAATTGGCACATGATATCTTCAAGAATTCCGCGATGTGTTGAATTTAAAGCGATCGATCATTCATATAATGAAGCAGATGGAAGCCAAGGTGTAAATCGTTTTCAAAAACACAAGGTTAACATCTTAAAATAACTTTCGTAATGTTTTATTTTCATTCTTTTTTTGCCATTACTTACTTATTGTTTTACTTTTGGGTAGAATTCCACTTTTTTTTGTCAGTCGAACGAAAGCCTAACCATTCATACAAAAACATTCTTAATAATCTAGTGCTATGTATATACGTATTTACTATTTCATACTCGGAAATCTTATGTATCACTAATAAATTTATTTATATAATGTGGGCGTACATATATGCAACGTAGGCGTTGCGATTTGCGAAGTTGCTGCTGTGTAGGGAACTGAACAATCCTATAGAAGGCAATCGAGTACCATCAACCAAGAAAGCGATCGTAGCGCTTTTGTGTTTCGTATTGTACGATAGCTCGACCATAAGAACCGTGTCTCGACTCTTGTTTTTATACTCGCCACTGTAAGATGGGGGTACACTTCTTTTGTTTTTTTCCATAATATATGTAACACGCAAAAGGAAGCTTCAAAGACCCTTTAAACTATATATACTCTTGATCAGCGTGGAATTCGGAGTCGATTTAGCCATGTCTGTCCGTCTGTGTGTTGGTGCGGTGTTTTGTTGGTTTTTGTTTCGGCCGCTTTCGAATATAATTTTTAATTGTTTGTATTTGTGAAAAATCTAGTTCAACTCCTTTCATTAAGAAATCTTATCAGACTTAGGAATCACGTAAATCCATTGGCAATATCTTTTCTGGATGAATCCAATGAAATACGGACACTGAAAAAACATCGTACACTGGATCTTTCCTCCTTAAATTATTTTAATGAATTTTCTAAATTTATATATATTTTTTATTATTTATATGAACACTATATCTATACTGCTAGAGCGCTGCTATTGGGAAAAAATAACCTCTGTTATTTTCCTCACCTTGCCATTACATTCACGCATTGTCTTTTTGAATACATTGGTAATTAAACATAAAACAAAAATTAATAATAATAAGATAATCGAGAAACTATCGTGCTTTACATCTGAAATTTAATATTTCAGCACAAATAATCCCATTTACTCCTTAAGAATCGAAAACAAATAGAACGAAGAGGAAATTTTCGAGAGACGTAATCACTATTTGGAGTATGCAGTCTAACGATATGAATGAAAAAATTTTGGAATAAGCAGCTTTTTATTACGGTGGACACTTTTGTTAATTATGGGCGGTCGTATGGAATTTTATGGACGTCATCGTACATCTAATGTCAGGCAAATAGACAGACAGTTACAACGCCAACACTGACTGACAGTCACAGTAGGCTTAAGAAGGCAGAAAATCTCCTCCCTTTCCAGAATTGTAGATATAGCGTGTGTTTGCACCAAGTCGCTGAGTAATTAGTAGTAAATAACAAGCACCTTCACCACCACATCCACATTACAGCTTCCTTCTTTTTTTGGTACGATAGCCAGCTTTTGTTAAATTTTTTTTGGCTTTTGCAATTTTAGTCTTAATTATTTGTTTTAGACGATGACGAACATCTTCATAATTTTCAGCAATTCCATCAGGCGTTTTGTCGTAAGTGAAAAAATTGAAACCTTCTGCAAAATTAAATAATCAATGAACGATCTTTTGAAGCGCAATGAATTTTTCTCACCTTTCAATCGTTTATCAGTTTTAGGTATGAAAAAGGTTTCAGTATTAATATTAACTTTGTTTTTCTTTGTAGTGTTTACAGTTTTCGAGGTCGCATTATCACTCCCTAAAGCAATATTTTCATCTCCCTCTTCATCATCTGTTGAGGATGAATCATAATTGAATGGATTTATTTGAAATGATTTTTCCGATTTTTTATGATTAATTAGAATTTTTTCATTGCGTATTTCCTTTAAGCGAGTTTCACGTGATTCATTCACTTCGTTACTTCCAAACATATCCAATAAACTGAAGCCTTCACCACGCTTTTTCAGAGATTGCTGCAGACTATCCGTAACCACGTAAAATATCTCCTTCGACACTTCTGCGATTGGCTTCTCTTCCAATTTCGTCGCTTTTGTCTTCGTCTTTTGTAACAAACGGTCTTTCTCTTCTATTTTCCGTTCACATTTCGGGTGCTCGTCTTTGAGAGGATCATATCTTACCATTTTCTTATTTTGCCTTGCCCTATGTTCTGAATGTAAACCTTCGCTATCAATTTTTGTGCCGACAACTTGCTCTAAAATATTCATTTGCCATTTGCGTTCATCATTTGCATTATTTTGTTCTTCCTCCCCTTGTTGTGAGATCTCGCCTTCAATTTCGTTATCCTCATCCAGAAACTTGGCATCGATACGAAAGCGAGAGTCTAAACTTTGCTTAGCCTGCAATTTTAACAATTTTTCTCCTCGACTTCCAGTGGGTAAACACTTCAGTTCGAAATTGTCATCTCCATCGTCATCGTCGGAACCAAAAATGTTCGTTTTCGATGTCTTCAAAGGCTGCTCGCACTCTGCAATGTTTTCCTCGTCACTAGCACTATCACGAAAAATAATCTTTTTGGAAATGTTTCCATTTTCGTCCTGCATAACATCTCAATTTAAATATAGTTTTTAACTAAATTATAAATGAATTTTTACCTGTAAAGCCTGTTGTATGGTTGATTTTCTTTTTTCATAGTCATGCTTCATTTTGCTTAAAGATTCTTTACGCTTCTGTTCTGCTGCATTATCTGATAATTGGGCCAACTTCTTCTTGCCTTTTTTATTGTCAATAATATGCAAGGGTTGCACATTACCGTTAGGTATAAAAATCTTGCCATTATGCATAGAACTAATGGCACGTTTTTTGCTAATCATCAGCTCAGGAGCCACCTCGTCATCACCCAGTTCACCATGTTCATCAAAGGTTTTTCGTTTATTAATTGCCGGCACCTTTAATAAAACAGATTGCTGCTCTATACTTGGCAAAGTAACTGGTTTTGCTTCAGTTGTTTCTTTAGCTTCTTCTCTTTCGCGTTTAAGTCGTTCCAAAAAGGATTCTTTGGCTAGCGATACTTTAATCTGTTGTCCTTGCACTTTTTGTACGTTCAAATCTTTTAAGCCTAAAATTCATCTATGTTACATTTGCGCTACGTATATTTGACATTAAACTTACAATATTGTGCCTCGCTTGCAGCTATCTGAAGAGTTACAAAAGCTATGACCTTTTTTTCATTATCTAAAACATTTTCTTTACTTTTAACTTCAATATTCTCTATTTCACCATAATCTTGAAATAATTGCCGTAAATGTTTTTCTTTGGTATTAACAGGCAAATTAGCCACAAAAAACCGTAAGGTTGTCATAATTAAACTTTCATTAATTTCATAAAAACTATTTAAACTACTTTACTATATATTACACGTGTTTTCTAAATTGTTTATAAGTATCCGATCATTCCATCTTTCATATGATCCGCATAAACAGAGTTGTCACTTCATAACCGCAAGCACACTGTAAATACGAAACAAATGTAAACAATACATTTTGGCTGAAAAAAAAGCTACAATATATGACATTGCTAAAGATGTGCATTATTAAAAAAGTAATAAAAACAGATATGGATCAAAAATGTAATCAATGTTAAATGAAAGCAGGGACGCTGTTTTAATTTTAATATAAAAACTAAAAGTCATAACTTATTTTACATAAAAGGACGCAATAATTAATTATTAAATTATTATTAATTGGGAATTTGTATTTATTATATACTAAATAAAGTTCGCACCCTAGTTGCCATAGTTTTAATATATTAATTTCAAGGCTTGATCTCATATCAAATTAATTATATTATATATAAATATTTCCTTATATATTAAGAAATTAATTTTTATACGATAAGAAATTTTTCTCATCTGAAATTTTTTATTATGGATATATTTATTTACCAATATACGGGCACATTGCCAACTAAGGCGAAAAAATCAAATGAATTTCCCTCGCTCAGAAAAAGATGCGTGTAATTTACCTATATACATTACATATATAATATATATCTATTCTATAAGTACTATTGAATAGAACACTGCAATTATATCGAATACGTTTTAAATGTGGCAACTTTATGATGATTTTAAGAAAACTTTCGTTTAATTTTTTCTTACTCTTGTAATTTCCCTCTTCTTCTTCTCCTTCACTGTAACTCGTCAAAATTTACACGGTCTTTCGTTAAATTGTGTTTTTTCGCCTATAAAAGAAAAGTGACGAATTAATTTTTTTCAATTTATAAAAAATTTTCATTGGAAAAAATTTATTTCTTTTAATCAAAAGACAAAAATATAAAAGAGGAAAATTTAGGCGAGAGAAATTCGTATTAAAACCTATAAGAAGAAAATTTTACGAAGCAGTACCACCAATAGTAACAAGGAAAGCCCGAGAAGAAAAAACATGGCAGAAGGTGGAAATAATAGAATATTGGTGAATGTAAAAACACCAAAAGATAAGAAAATTATCGAAGTAGACGAGGATTCCACAATTAAGGATGTAAGTAATTTATTAGAATAATACGATGAAATACCGATCAGTTAGAAATTTTTGCTTATTGCAACGGCAATGAGAAATGGAAGGTAATGCGTTGCACGGCGTGCTTATGTGTGTATGTATGTAATAGTGATATTGTGAAACTCTAAATTTTATATTGACAAAGTACAGTATGCTTTGTTAACCTTTTGATCGAGTAGTTTTTTTAATGGTTTTAACGGAGTACGGAACACCATCGGAAACCATTGCAATAAATATCAATATATTGTTTTTGTAGTAAACACATACAATGTTTGTTTTGCATTTTATATTAGTTTTGTGTTTGTATTTGCAAGAAATTTAGTCATTTGCACATTATATATATATATATATATATATATATATATAAATAAAATAGGGTTGTGTGAAGTGACGTGTTCTTAGAATTTTCTCTAGGTTTGTACGTCTTGGGTGTTTCATATTTTTTATGTTTTGCTTTACGTTTTCTTACAGTTTAAAGCTTTGGTTGCGGAAAAATTCGAAGCCGATATTGAGCAATTGGTATTGATTTTTGCTGGCAAAATCATGAAAGACACAGATACGTTAAAAACGCACAATATTAAAGATGGCTTGACGGTCCACTTGGTTATTAAAACAAAAAGTCGCAGTGCAGACGCACCGCAACGTCCGCCGGCTGATGTACGGCAAACACCGTTTGGTCTTAATACTTTAGGCGGTTTGTCCGGCGTGGAAGCCTTGGGGGCCGGTTCCGGGAGTTTTATGGACTTGCAAGCTCGTATGCAAAGTGAATTATTGAATAATGGCGATTTGTTACGTACCATGTTGGATAATCCCTTGGTTCAACAAATGATGAATAATCCGGATGTTATGCGTCAATTGATTACGTCAAATCCTCAAATGCAGGATTTAATGCAGCGTAATCCAGAGATATCGCATATGTTAAATAACCCAGAATTGTTACGTCAAACTGTGGAATTGGCACGTAATCCGTCGATGTTGCAAGAGCTAATGCGTTCCCACGATCGCGCCCTATCGAATTTAGAAAGTGTACCGGGTGGTTATAATGCTTTACAGCGCATCTATCGCGATATACAAGAACCGATGCTAAACGCTGCTTCAGAATCATTTACACGTAATCCATTCTCCGGTCTTGTGGATACCAATTCAAGTGGTAAGTAAGATTCAAGAGTACCCTGTGACATAACAAACTCTTGTGCTATATGATTATGAATATGTGGTCTTCCAGGCACTAACCCCCAGCAGGGTACTGAAAATCGTGAGCCATTACCCAATCCGTGGGGCGGCCGCGGTAATACCACCGGTGGTGCTAGTGCTTCTGGCGGTGCTAATCCTGATTTGCCACCACGTGGCATTTTAAATACGCCTGCTATGCAAAGCTTGATGCAGCAAATGGCCGAAAATCCTACGCTTATGCAAAATCTTTTAAATGCTCCATATACGCGATCCATGATGGAAGCCATGTCCCAAGATCCGGATATGGCGTCGCGCCTGCTTAGCACAAGTCCTATGCTGGCTAATAACCCGCAATTGCAAGATCAGGTGCGTCAAATGATGCCTCAGTTTATGGCTCAAATGCAAAACCCTGAAGTGATGAATATGTTAACTAATCCGGAAGCCATAAATGCCATTATGCAAATACAACAAGGTATGGAACAATTGCGATCAGCAGCTCCAGGTTTGGTAGGTTCATTAGGTGTACCTCCCCCACCAGTAGGCAACACCAATGTGGACACTAATACAACAAATACTAACACTATGACAAATACGGGAGGTAGCGGTGCTAACCAAACTGCTGCCCCAGGCGGAGGTCCTAATGCTCAGTTATTCAATGATTTCATGACACGCATGCTGAATGGCATGACCATTACAGCCGATAACACACAACCGCCTGAAGTGCGTTATCAGTCGCAATTGGAACAATTGGCCGCAATGGGTTTCGGTAATCGCGAAGCTAATTTACAGGGTAGGTACATTGTATATATATGTATATTTTAATTTAAAATACTTTTAAATATGTTTGCAGCCTTAATTGCCACTTTTGGTGACATAAATGCTGCGGTCGAACGATTACTATCTTTAAATCAGTTATCTTTAAGTTAACGTTCTTAAACTACTTAACGTGATACGGTTCCGGTTAGGAGAGTATGTGTGTGTGCGTAAATAGCCTTTTCCTACACCATCCGTGGATTTCTTCATTTTCCTATTTTGTAAAGAGGACACATACAGAAAAAAAAAAAAAACGAAAAATATACAAAAAAAATTATGCTGACATTTTCTATATTCGGCCTGGCATAAGGTAACTATGGCAACAGCAAAAACAACAATATTACGAGAAATATACATACATACACATATATAAATACGAAACTAATAATAAAATCATAATACCATAAATAAAAAAAAAATCCAAAAAGATCAAATTTTTAGTTAAAAAGAAAACGAAAAAAAAAAGAAAGAAATAACTTTAAATCATAAAAAAAGAAAGAAAAAAAAATCCAAGATAATTTTAGTGTTATAATTTTTGATAAATTATTAGCGGGAAAATTGGATAAAGTACAGCAAAGTCACTGAGGGAAAAGCTTTTTGACGCAACATTAATATTTCCAAATATAGTTTTTTTTTTGATTAATATTAACACACAAGAAGAAGAAACAGTCACATACCGTAAATTGATAGAATATCGTAAATTTGTGCGTAAAATCGTTTTATCATCAATAAACTTTGACAAATAATTGTATTTCAAACATACCGTTAATGATATTGATTAACAGCGTGGAGTCATGTCAAAGCAGTAAACGATTTACTAAATAATTTCTTTTACTGTCAGCCAATCAAACTGTTTTGACTTGCATCACAGCTTAATGTAGTCAGAGAAGATTGTAATCCAGAAAATAAAAAAAAATAAAAAAAAAAAAAGGGACTTTGTTCAAAGTACTTCTCACTTTACTACTATTATTGAAGAACAATGATAAACTTCTCTGCAGTCTATCGCAATTCCACTAACTATTTAAGACTTTTTATTTTTAATTTTTTTTGTTTCTTCGTTTCCTAATTAAGATAATCTATATTTTTGCAAATCTAAAACATTAAAAGCTCACCTTTTTTTTTTTTTTTTTTTTTTGTTATGTTGAACGAAACAATAGCAAAAACAAAAAGAAGAATCGTTAATCTTCACACATACATACATACATACATACATCCATACATACATACATAAAGGTTCGAGTGCATGCATCAAAAGTAAATAGTGTATAAAATATATTGCAACAAAAATAACAACAATAAACGTATTTAGTAAACCTATTAAAAGAAAAAAAGAAAAAGAAAAAAAAAAAAAAAAAAAAAAAAAAAAAAAAAAAAAAAAAAAAAAAAAAAAAAAAAAATAAATAAAGAATTTCTTATATATCGCATAAATATATAAATGGTGTGACACGTATGTTTTGAAAAAATTAAAATTTGTAATAGTGAAATATAAGTATCGTATGAAAAGAAAAACATTTAAAATAAAGTTTAATTTTAAAGTTGATTCGCGTTTCAATTGGTGAGAAAGCAAATTGAAAACAAACTATATATTAAACAAACTTCTCTTTCAGTTCAGCAAATCTTAATTGCTCCCGCCACGTGTTCCTGTGGCGAGTCGCATATATTCTGCGAAATAAGAGTAAGATTTGGATGATGTTCGGTTATCATGTCGTTGGAATCATGTTATGGAGCAAAATCGCAAAAATTGAAATTAAAGAAATTCGAAGATTTGCTGCTTGATGAACGCTGCCACATCCCATCATATGTGTGCATATACAACAACAAACTTTTGTTTATTACCTTCGCGACAGGAGCTTAGTAAATACTTATTATTAATTTCATTTGCAAATCTTTAATGCTCATCGATTCATCGAAATAATAATTCTGTTAATAATAATTGTGCTGAAGAAATTTTTTTTTTTTAAATGTTTAATTAACTATTTACATACAATTTACGTTAGTGTGTTACAAAAAAATTCATGTTCTGTTCCGGAGAGTACTCGTTAGTAGTTAAAAGTTTATACAAAGTGATATAAATAAATTTAAAAAAAATATATATATATATATATAATAAGTAAATGAAGGCAAAAAATGTAGCAACATTTTTGAAAACAAAAAATCATATTTATTTAGTTATCATCTCTTTTAGACTAAAGTTTTTCTTTTTTGTTTGCGCTTTTTGCGCTTATAGACCGATCAGATTCATTTTTGCGTCGAATATTTACATATTTCGGGTTTGAAATGTTTTTCGTTTAATGCTTACTTACATTCACTGACTGCAATCTGACTACAAATGTGTGAACTTGTTTGCGACATTCATATATTATTTATTCCTTCTTCAAGTGCGGCATCTACACTATTCCCAATGTATTTACTTGCATCTTAGCAAAAACAATTGAAGGTGAAGCTTCTAAGATATTCGCTTCCACATCTACACGCACTTTTCAATTATTCGATCGCAAAAACATTAATCCATTGCAAGGACCTCATGGTTCATTCCAAGACTGGCACGAAAACATTTTTTTGCAATTACTTTTTAAACTGTTTTCAAAATATGTGCGTTTACTTCCTTCTTTGGGCTTCTTATGGAAGAAGAAGAGAAAAAAAAAGGCAATGGAAAAAGACCAATTAAAAGAAAATTAAGAAATATCTTAGTAATATATTCAATTAAAGGTTATCTTAACAACAACAATAACATGAAATAAATTATTTTCAGCTGAGTTCGAATTTTTTGAATACGTTGTAGTGGTTTTTGATTCTTGTTTTCCTAACGTGTGCCTTTTTCGACTTCTTGTTGATAACCAGATAACCTTATCTGGTTCGCTGTTATAGTTTGCGTTCACGTTATTGAAATAATATTAATTTTTTTTTTTTTTTTTTTTTTTTTAACGATTGCGAAAGGCGTTAATTTGTTACACGATTTTTAAACTACACGTTCAAAGTTCAATTGTGTTTCACTGTTGTGCGTTCAGTTCAGTCATTAAAGTTCGAAATTCGAACTGAAAAGTCTTCTTTCGTTCCGATTTATATGATATCGTGAGACCATATACCTAAAGTAATTTTCGGTTTTTGTTTCTTATTGCTTTCAACAACTACTGATTGATTGAATAATCACACAGTAATTAAAAAGGCAAAAAAAAAAAAGAAGAATTAAAATATATAAAAAGTGTTGTAAAGTTGATTAACGCCAAACTGCTTTTAAGTGTTCTGAAAATATGTAAGAGTCCGGCGATTATAGCCAACGTCTTCGCAATATCAGCGATGATAAATTATTTTCTCAAACGAGTTAACTCGTGTTCCGTGCGCACCTTGCTTGTATAGAGAAAGCCGAGAAAAGCTGCTATGTCTTAGCTGAGCCAATTCAATCGAATTCAGTGGCCTTGCCCTTACTTTACACCGCAGTCTCTTCATCCTGAGATAACAGTAGTGTAGGAAGCGAAATCTGTTGCTTTAGGCTAATCAGATGTAGAAGAAATGCCGCACAATTCCTCGTTGTAATGTTAAGCGAGCGTTGCAGAAACTCATCCATCGATCGATTGTCGTTGAATACGAGTAAATCTAATAAATTAGTTTTTGTTTACAAATTTTGGAAAATGTTTCATTTAAATATGGAAAAAAAATGTATATCTTAAGTAAATTTATTATTATTGTTATTAATTTTTTTAGTCAGAGAAATAATTCCTAAAAAGTAAAGTCTTAAGGCACTACCATCTAAAAGGCTATCTATCGAATTTATTGGAAACTCTACCGCAGTCGAGATTTGAACCCACGACCGCGTGTTGAATTGTTAGTCGAAATCCTTTTCCTATCCGGCCATTCAACCGGGTCTTTAGTAAATTTGCTTGCATTTATTATGAAAAAATAAAGTAGAAAGTATTTTACTAACTTACAAGCATCGGTGGACGACTTCTTTTTTTTTTTTTGCTAATGGACATATAAATCTTTTTGTTCTGTGGACCTAATCTGTTCAGCTTGACTTAGCTTTCAAAGTTGATGCATTCGAGTCAAAAATTTAGGATTTTTCTATGCAAAACATATAGTGTGGAGCGATATCGATAAATTGATTGTAAAGTTGTATTCCCAAGTATAATCTATCACTTTTCTTTATTGAAAACACAAGAAGATCGGAAAATAATTCGGACATTCTTAAATCGATGCAGAATTTGATGCTATTTTATATTTATATTTTTTTTTTGTGTTATCTCTGAAGCTTTTTTCTGGGCGTTGCAACCGCTTTGACAAAATGAATATACTCCTCATCCTTTGGTGATGGATATAAAAATCAGAGCAAGAAAATAGATATTATACCGGAAGCGGCGTCCAAAGTGGCTGCACTAATTCAAGCTAAACAAAACCAAAGCCAAAGTGACACGATACTTAAATTTAAGCCGATATGCTTTTTGATATGAAAACGTATGACAGTTTAGTTGTTATAACATCATTACGAAATCGCCAGTTGAGTGCGATTCAACGCAAGTAGCAGCTTCAGAAAATTAGACTAATGAAAATCAGTCGGTAGACAGAGGCCGGACAGTGTAAAAAACCAGCAACGGGAGCGAATGCCGAAGGGGGTCAATGCTGCCTGTCAATCAAGTGGATTGACTTCCAAATGCTATATCGAAAAAATCATGGGAGAACTGGTACGACCCTTTTCGGTATTTCTCGGTAAAATTGTCATTTTCATGCGTGAAAACGTAAGATCACATATCGTTGCCGTAGTGCGTCAATACTTGGACGAAATTAATATGCCGCTTGCGGCGTGGCTTGCTCGAAGCCCAAATCTCAATGTCATTGAGCCCGTATGAGACGAGCTGAAAAACGAGTGCGAGCCAAAAACACTGCGCATACAAGTCTCGGAGAGGTTCGATCCGCAATTAAGGAAGAATGGGATAGGATACCGCAAGATTCTGTAAGAAGACGGATTTATTCGATGAAAAATCGAATGAACGCAACTATTCAGGCTAGGAGAGATGCTACCTGGTGTTAATAAATATTTTTTTATAAATTTTACTGTTTTTTTATGCCTCTTGATTGGGGAAAAGGCGTTACCTAAAATGAACGGTTTCGGGTATTTCTATAGTTTTATTGCTACTGTAATAATTTTGAAGGTCAAGGGTAAGCATTATGCGTTTTACAAAAGCAAACAGTGTGTAATTTAGATTCATTTAAGTTACGTTTGCAATCTAAATTTAATTTAAAAGATATTTACGTTCGAAGTGGAAATGTATATGTGTGTGTGACTTTTTTGCTCTAGAGTGTATATTTAGCTTAGAGTGAATCTTTGAGGCAGATACCGGTTCAAGGCAATACTTTACCGCAAAATAGTTTGCCAAATATTTTATCGGAAATATTTTTGCATTGGTTCAGGCTGGAGAACCAAAATCCTCTCATAGTTGGGCGAAGCACAGTTTATTGTCTATTATGAGCGAGTTTATAAGCGAACGTTTGAGCCCCGTTCAGAGTGCCAGATTCAAATTAACATTTGGTATCAATTGTAAGTAATGATTTGTATATATAGTGGGCAGGACATGCCCATTTTTAAACTTGATCTGTAATCATCAGCTGGGCCGTATATGGAAAACGTGGCTGAATTGATTCAGAATCTTAAAGTAATCAAGAATTTTCGAATTTAATTTTTGAAATATTGATCCCACACTTATATACCGTGAGGTGTTTTACAACATTCATATAATTTTGATTTACACGAAACCATGAAAAACTTGTACATAAATAAAATATGCCTCGATCGGATGCTCTTAGCTTTCAAAAATTTTTCCTTACATTTATTGTCGCTGGGTATTTTCTTGTTACAAAAATTAAAATAACTGT
>KK502469.1:693054-703570 GCA_000688735.1 Glossina austeni | reverse complement strand
TTTTTTTTTTTTTTTTTTAAAAAAAAAAAAAAAAAAAAAAAAAAAAAAGAGGGGGGGGGGGGGGGGGGGGGGGGGGGGTCATTGTTTAGTTCGCTATAAAAAATGTTCAATTTCAAGTTTTAAAATTATTAGCGGATATAGCGGAGCGTATGGCAAACATTTACAATCCGTTACAAGGATATTATCTTTTATTAAGCTTTACTAAAGCATACATTGCGGCTCTACAAGATGTCTATCATCTCGGATCACCATCTTCCCTTTCTCAAATACCAGTTGGACAGCAAAAAACCTAATAAAGGAATTTTCATAAGCAACCGATCGTAATCGTATCGCGATCGTGTATGAATTCAAAAACTCACCGCGATCGCTGACAAATGATTTTCAAATTTGAGAAGAGGTCGCAATGTAAGTAAATATATGAAAACAAAATTCTGAGAGATGAAATTGAAAAAAAAGATAATAAAATATTTATCCAATTGGAAGGAGTAGCGCACGCCTCTATATCAGTAGACAGTATATGCTTGTCCGTGAGAAACAGGTAAAATCACAAGAGATTGAACGCAAAATTTGAAAAGAAGCTTGAATAAGATTTTCGCAAAGCCTTGGTGGAACCCACAGACGAAATGTGAGTAAGCAATATATGTATATATGTATATATGTTTTTCTTCATTTAAATATCAACCTGATTCCGTTCACGATATTCATTTGCAAGCTATATACTTTTCGATATCGAGATCGATATCGACATAATGGGATGGACACGTTTGATTAAAAATAGTTCGACGCTTTTGTTGTCTATTTTTATGCTGCTACGTAACTAACTATTGCTTGTTTTTTTTTTTTTTTTTTTTTTTTTTTTTTTTTTTTTTTTTTTTTTTTTTTTTTTTTTTTTTTTTTTTTTTTTTTTTTTTTTTAGGAGATCTAAATAGCTTCAGAATATTTTTTGAAAAATCTGCCCATATCCCGCCAGTCGTCGTGTCATTCTTGTCCCAGCGTGCTCATCCACCGTTCGTACTCCATTGTATCCGCATTATTTTCGTCATGTCTGTCTTTCGATCTTTTCTTTCCCCATACGTTTCCGTCCATCTGTCCTTCTGCATATTTCTCTTTGTCGTTAATTTTTACTCTCTCTTAATCATTCCTCTTTCCATCCGTTCGTTTGTCCCTCCGTCCATTTCCTTTTCCCTACATTTGAATCTTCATCCATTCGTGTTTCTAACAATTTGCCTTTACGTCCGTTCGTTTGATTTTTCCTCCGTTTATCTTGTCATATATCGATCAAAGCAATACTTCCAATTGCTTCAGTAATGTCGCTCCGATAGCTTATCATACTTTCATCAATAGCTGATGGTTCTAAAATTTTACATGTATATTTTTCTTAAATGGCCATGGATTGATGCTTAATCGACCTTGAA
This sequence comes from Glossina austeni, assembly GCA_000688735.1. Lineage (NCBI taxonomy): Eukaryota > Metazoa > Arthropoda > Insecta > Diptera > Glossinidae > Glossina > Glossina austeni. Next base: position 702,155 of record KK502469.1, on the reverse strand, counting down.
TCTCATATTATATATAATAAAATAGCTACGCATTTTTATGCGAATGCGTGCTTATTATAGCCATCCGATCGTTCAGAGCAAAACAGTTCTCGATCCATTATGCTGTGCAGCCACAGTCCTAATAAAATAATAATTTTTTCTCTTATCCCTCTGTATCGCCTAAGAGCTGAAATCGCGTGAGAGAAGCGCGCCTATTTTTTACATTTGATCGGTGATTATAAACTTTAGCGATATATGTAAAGATTCAATTTTTCATCGTAGTATTTTCGATCGTGACCATGCCTACAATTTATGCAGAGAAATGAATGAGAACGCGACAAAAACGAATTGAAATCTTGCGCTGTCTATGCTTCATAGCTCGGCTGTGTGGATACATCGGCATATTCCAAGCGTTGCTTATTGTTCCAATGACAATTTCACCTGATCAACGGACATTGCTCCGCCGTGACTCGGGAGTCATTAAATAATTTTTCAAATTTTTTTCGTTCTACACATTTTGCTTTTTGTATTGATTGGTCGGTCTTCCAAAAATTTAAAAACAAGAAAAACGAACATTTTTGAAAATGCTTTTCAACCGCCATGCAACTCGAACCATTGTAACTAATGTAACGTACATGAGATCAGGTTTAAGGAAAGGTTTTTTTTTTTTTTTTTAATTTGTGTATAGCAACAACAACAACAACAACAACAACAACAACAACAACAAAGAAGAACAACAACAATAGCAGCAAAGGCTCAGTCTCGGTTGATTAAACGTTTATGCAGCTAACAATCGAGACACAGTCGAGTGCGAGCTGTGAATGGCAAGCAAAGTGGTTTTTCTCTTTTTTTTTCTTGTTTCTTCTTCTTGTTTTTTGTTTTTTTGTTTGTTTTTTTTTTTTTTTTTTTTGGCTATTTACCACCACTAACTACTAACTGGCAGTATCCGCAACGAAATGAAACATTTCAGACAATTCAGTTCAGTCATGTTGGAAATGCGATCGCGCCTAAGCTAAAACGCGCAATTTAGTATAAAGCGCGCGGTAAACTTTTTATTAAATTCATCGCGAGCGAGAAAAATCATTTATAGAAGATTTTTTTCATTACTAAAAAAAGTGTACGCAAAAACTCGACAATAATCATAATAACAAAAAACGAAAATAACAACAACAAAAAACAACAACAATAATAACAACAATAAAAAAACAATAGCAATAACAATAACATCGATTCTTTCGGGTCAAACGGGTGAAAGGAAGAGATTGCTTCCTCACACAAGCTCGGTTAGTCGGAGGAGGACGAGGAGGAGGAGGAGGGTGGGGAGGCCATTTACTCTAGTGTTTGTGCATAAGCGGTTGCTATGTAACGTACATGAAATTCCTTGTATAGCACCAATGCCCGTGTATATAATATGTTATTATGTTTGTACGTATGTTATTTGTTATATTAACCCTAACAGAAAAAAGGCTGCGGAGATAAAAATGTTGTATTAAATGGAAAAATTCGAGAGCAAAAACCAATTAATGAAAATTCAATTAGAAAAAGAAAAAGAAGAAGAAGAAAAAGAAAAATATAAAAAAAGTGTTGAATTGTGTTTTAAGTGCGAACGCGCGTGTATTAGCTGCACTGTGAAGCGATTTTAGCCAAAAAAGAAAAAAATCTGCAACTTTTCTTTATATAGAAATACAATATCTTAACGTACAGCAGCAACAACAACAACAACAACAACAACAACAACATCAACACACACACACTTACTTTAAAAATTTGAAAATTCCTTGGCCAGACACGGACAATCTTATTATTGTTGTTGTTGCTTTTCTTGCTATTGCTGTATCCATTATATCGTAAAGTGTTCGGTCGATTGGGCGATTTGTCGATTGGTCGTTCAGTTACTTCAGTGCTTTGTGCTTATTTGGCGGATTTTTTTTTATTTTTTCCTTTATAAAATTGATTGGAAAAAAATGATTTTCTATATATTTTGGTGGAATTTCGATTTTCTAATAACTTTGCGTCATCGATTGCGTTTTGAACAAGAACGGCAGCTAAACTAAAAAAAGAGTGTATGGTGTACAGCAAAAGAAGGTAAGCCGAGAACAACAACTAAACTCTGTATGGTTTAATTAATTGAAATGTCCTTTTATTGCCGTTAAGACAACCTATATGAAGAGAGAGAGACACCTATGATGTAAACCTTTTCGTTATATTCATATTTCTATAAAATCGCTTAACAAAATTTCCTATCCAATCCCATCTGCCTGGGGCTTAATAAAATCCATGCATTTAGTTTTTGATCGAAAAGTTGATGCATTTCCCCAGAGTTTGTTGTTGTATTTGCTAAGCTACGTCTCAATTCAATAGTTCAATAGTTCATCCTGGGGTAAAGCAATTTATTCCATACGTATTTTCGAGGTTTCACTTCAATAAGGCAAGAGAATAAATCACTATGGGATGTTATGCTGTCAGTGGAATCGCAATGGCTGGGCATGACGGACGAAGTCACAAGACTATTGGATATATTGTAGTAGCCTTGTTATCGTTCACAAGTCATAAGAGACAACAAGGTGTTTTTCCCTTATACATTTTTTGTTGTTTTTTTTTTTTTTTTGCTTTATTTTTGATTCTGTCTCAATTTTGTTACTCCGAAGGAATCACAAATCACCAAAAAAAAAACATTAAAAAATCAATTTTCTTGTTAACTATCGCAAATTATAAAAACGTGAAAGTGCTCTGTAATGTTTCTCAGAGTACTGCTGCATATATCAATAAGTCGAACTACACACGCACACACACAAACACACACGCGTAAAAAACCTCTGTGATGCTTCTCAGTGTACTGCTGCATATATCAATAAGTCGAACTACACACACACATACGCACGCAGAACACACACACACACACACAGACACGCCTTTGCCATCTTTGGTATATATTTTTGTCGTGATAAAATTAAAGTTTTATCCCGCGACTGTTTCAGTTTCTTTCAATATCGATAACGGATACGATTCATTCTAAAATTAGATTCTGTGAGAATCTGAATTATACCTAATATATACGAGAGATAATTCTTATTTTAGGATATTTATTAAGAAGAAAATAAATCAAATAGAAACAAAACAAATAAAGGAAAATAAACAATGATAGGTAGCTTCAATCCCAGGTAGATGCGCCGCAAATCAGCGGACAGGAGAAGGGTATTACCACAAAGGAGGGAATTTTACAGTTACCCCTCATTCTCCGACGAATAGATTTTTAGCGAAAGTACTGAAGTACAAAGTACCCAGACAAATAGATTACTCAAACGTGTTGCGATCAAACAGGTCGTTCGTAGAGCAACTTCTTATAAGTTGAGTCCTTGAATGCAATGATGTGCACTCTCTTATGGAGTGTTGGCAAATTGCTGATGCGCCAGCAGGCTAATTAATTATATATCAATTATTGATGTGCGGCAACGTTGTGGGTAAATTTCTAGAATACATTTGAGTTGTGCTCTATTGCTCTATTCAAATGAAATGGGCGTGGGCGTGAGCGTGGGCGAGAGTTGCCGTTTAAAACGCAACATCGCAGGTTTTCCACAACTACATTTGCCAAAGCATTTTTTTTTTTTTTTAGCCCAAGTAACCTCCGTTCCATGTTCCAAGTAAGGCAGTCGCTATGTCCAAACTTGATCCGAGTGCACTATTTATGTCCTACCCGCGGTGCAACAATAACATGCGTAATTGTTGCTCGCTGAACCACTAAACTAAACTAAATTTGCCGAGAATCCATTGTGCAAACAGAGATGAATTTCTGTTCGTTTCGTCACGCCTTACCAAAAAGATGCATTCCGTGTACGACAGAGGGTGCCTGCAAGTGCGCTTGCCAGCTACCTGCACGGTGCAAGGGTTTGCCAAGTCTGCTGAAAGTGCAAGATCACTTGAGGCTTACCTGGACCGGGCTCTGCTTTGCGAGGGAACTTGCAAGTTCATTTGCAGACGCCCTCATTGTTCAACAACTAAATTTTAGATAAGACAGTTCACAGATGCGGAAGTAGGTTACTATTGCAGGGCGAACTGCGGCAATGATCTTAAGTAATATCACAACGGGCATTAGGCCATTGATTCGAGACGAATAATGTAAACATGAAAAGAGTAGAATTCTACATGAGTTCGCAATACGTAGTGAAAATGCAAGAAATCTTACTTTCTTCTCTTCCACTTTGGGGGGTGCTTAGCGAATGCTAAGTCATGACGCGTTGCTGCAACATCCCGAGACGGATCGATTAGTTATTATCGTACAATATTCAGAGCATATCCCCATTCATTGCCTATCACAAATATTATGTTTGCCTAATGGGAAGCAATTAGATGAGAGGACGAATAATAAAAATCATGGGTGGGTGTGTTGTTGTCCTCGAGTGATCATAAGAAGTTCATATTCTTTTTAAAAATTCATATGATTCGGTGAAAGACGGAAAGAGATCGTCGCTCGTCACAAAAAATTATCTGATCAAATTTTAAAAACTATATTGTCATAGAATCTTTAAAAAATTTTTCAAAAATCATATAAAGAATTTTTCACAACTTGCCGGTAGATATTAAACAGCGCTCTATTCCCATAGTAGGGAAGAATGAAAGTGAAAAATTCAATTAAATTCTGCTTAATAAGAGTAAGAAAGAAAGTAAATTCATCTTGGTACCCAATTCTGTACTACCCACTAGAATAGGTTATCCGATTAAGATGCATCTGTTTATATATGCTTTAAAATTTACGAATATATGCGATCTGGCAGCATTTCTCATTTAATTTTACGAACGAAAAATCCTTACCTAGATACCGGCTAACTTGATTATTACCAATAATTTAGCTAAATAATAGTTAAAAAGAAGAAGATTGATTATAGTTTTTATATTTTTCCACACTAAAACTTACTCTGTTTTTGAGTAACGCGCTTTTGAAAAATCAAGTTATTATCACTTGCTGTTGTACTGTGGGCGTGTTCCTTGACTAGTTTGCCCCTTATCTGGAAGAGCTTTCAATTTTCATGGGAAATTTGCAGTTGACATTTTCATTTTTGCGATCAGGGGGATCTTTATCACAAACATAGTTCAGGTAGGTGGGACGGACCGACGGAAATGCCTAAATCGATCCAGCTTCTGGTCAAAAACATATAAAATTGTGTAATGAAAATAAACTCACCATTGTGCGGTTGTCGGGGCGAAGAGGAATTCACTTATCGGTTGCCTGTTGATGCACCTGTCATGGCTATAGAAATTAAGACACGACATCTGAAATTTCCTAATACATTGACATGTATTGGTAGCTTGAGCGTAAAAGGTAATTCCTTCGGTAAACATGCTTGCAACTGAAAGTAGGGTAAAATAAAAATAAAACACCGGGCAAGTTCTAGGAAGCCCATATGGATACAAACTATTATGTGGTAAAACTATTTTATTGGGCCATTTAAAATTTCGTTACTGATCTCTTCACAAATAGCAGAGGACTTTAGCGCTTGTTAAGGCAGTAAGTAAGAGTTCAATAAGCATTCACTTGTTCCGTATCAGCTCATTTGTTTCGATGTGGACTTTGGAAATTCTTAAACACACCAATCTGGCCTTTTGCCAAAATGACGAAATTATTAATTAAAATTAAAATTAAAATCATTAATTGATAGGAGCGTCCATTAACATGATCGCAGCACGGAGAGAAGGGGGTGAATATCGTGCGACTTGTGAGAATAAACATTGAATGCGTATATGGACATATAAATAGCGCAAATGTTTATCAACACATTTGCAAAAAAGGGCAAAAAAATTTACTTTCGCTTTGGTTCATAATTTGAAATGCACTTCAACTGAAACAGTTTGTTTTAATGAAACGAACGAAACCGTATCATTAACCCAATCTCGGGACATTAGAATTGCACATAATATTGTACATGAGAAGAAAAATTTTGTATTTATTGTTGTTCGTAACGATATGTGCTACATGTGCTGAAGCCGAAAGGTTTCTAATGTTTCTTGTTTCTCGTATAGGATGTCAAAGTTTTTTCAATTATTACTTTAACGAAATTCAAATAAATTTTCAATGATTTTAAGATCGAGGCATCGTTACGAGTCATTGCTGACTAATGTTTTGGATCGGTTCGGTGCAAAAAAATTTTCATTTATTGCTTACTGGTATGAAATATTTAAAATGTCGACATATTGGGACTTTTCCATTTGCTCTTTATCCACTTCTAACGGGCCCTACACTCCATCTCAATAAAAAGTTCTCTAGGCCTTTAAGCTAACCCGAACATGTATAGTTATTTCCAGGGTACATTTCATACTGCGCAGCTTTTACGCGGCGCATATGTCGCTCCATAACACACACTTTCAGAAATGTGGCCATTGAGATGGCCTTTGGCCAGCTATAAAGACTTACGGACAATCAGTTATGATAGATGAGATGTGTTTTTACTTATTCACCCCAAAAGCTGTGTGATGCCTTCTCAATAATTCACCTGAGAGCGTCTATAACAAATTTCTCTTTAATTTCATTCGTTCGCGATTCCGATAGAGGACGTAAATGGATCGAATTTGCTTTTGCAAATAATGATTTTGGCAATAGAAGCGGTAGCGTTTCTAGATTTCGATTGAAATGTTTTTTTTCTTTTTATCTTCTTCTTATTAAAATAATTAGTTTGTGTGTGTTTTTCTTTTTATTATTTTTACGATCATTTCCAGAAAACACCCTGTATATCGATAACGGGATAACGATGAATTTTCTAAGGATGAAGTCCTTTGACTATATTTAGTTGCGACCGAATCTTTTATATCCGATAAAAGACTAAAAATTAAAAATGAAAATATAATAATTGGGTGGGCGTGGTAGATTTTTTTCAATATTTTTTAAATTATTTTGGGCAAATTTGTATAGTGTGTCTGTTATACTTTATGAGCAACAAGTCAAAGACACGGAAAGCAAACGTATTCTCAGTTTTGGTTATATTGACATGTGCCAAGCCCAGTGGCGGCGCTCTGAATAAATGGTAATCAGAAGGCGTCATGTCTGGCGAGTACGCTGAGTGTGGCAGAACTTCTCATTCGAGCTGCACCAGTGTATCGTGGGTAGCTCTTGCAACAATTGCCCAATAAATGGAATTTTCAATCAATTGGTGCCGTCTCTTTTAAACCGTTGAAACCAAAACCGACAATTGCGTCTGCACGTGTTTGATGGGCTTTGCCAGCAGATTTCTTCAAATAAGCGGCAAAAGTAATGAATATGGAAGAAGAAGAATTTTGAGCGCTTGATGGCTAGTGTCGGCGTACGTTGAATACATCCATAATATTAAATGGAAAATTGCTATTTTATGTAGAGGAAGGTCAGAACTATCGAAATCAACCGTTATATACACTGAGCTTTTCCCTTTTCTTTATCATTATTACCTGTAGATGTTGCTGATCAACATTTTTGCAAACACCTAATAATATCAACCACTCTTTCTGCCCTTTCAAGCTTAATTTGGTTGATGTGAAATTGAATTTTTTAGTCACACAAATAGTTCACTAAAATCATTAGAACCACTGTAACAAACGATTGGAAATACAGTGATCGGAATATAGTGTGAAGACAATGAGTTGATCGATGGTTCGCGTTTTTTAAAAATAATGAGGAATTTTTGTTAGAGACGGCACTTATGCGTTGAATTCCCGGACTTATTATTAAATTGGAAGTAAGTTTCGTTTCATGTTTTCATCTTTGCTTACCAGGACCACACGGAGGTATAAACATTAAACAAAGAAAAAAGAAAATTTCCTAAGAATACTTGGACTATATCAATAAAGCGATAACTTAGAGAATGCATCCGATTTCATAATTTAAATTTACACGACATTACACATACATATTGTACACATACACGCATATAGGAAAATGAACGCATAATTGCGTAATGTATGAATAGACATAAATATAATTTACAAAGCATTGGCTTAAATAAAAATTAAAAAACAAATAATAATAATAATAATAATTATAATCATTCATCAAATCATATTTAGCAACATCTTTATATATATATATATACATACATAAAATATATATATATATATATATATAGGTATATATGTATGCATAAGCAAGAAAAGATTATAAAAACTTCAACGCAAAAGTTTTAAAGAAATTAACAAAAAAAAAATATATACAAAATTTTGTGCATATATGTACATGTGTATGTATATCTTTAAAGAAGCTGTAAAGATATTTTATAAGTAAAACAACAACAACAACAACAACAACAATAAAAAGCAGATAAAATTCTAAAATTTTTTCCCTATACATATATATTTTTCATTTTCATAATTATCACGAGCGCGCAAGCACAAGATATATATTTTTTAAAGGGAGGCAATTCGCATACAGTCTAATAAAACTGAATAATAACAATAACAACAACAATAACAATAATAACGGCAACGGCAATGATAGCAGCTAAAAAACTAAACTGAACATCAATGAACTTAAAATATCAACAACAACAATATGAACGAAGAGATGATGATGGCTTGAAAGCATTGGCTTTTAGAAAACAATAACAACTGTAACAGAACAAGAACGACAAGATACGAAAATCTGAGCTTAACATAATGTATATATATATATATATATATATATGTTTATATATGTATATGTGCGTATCGATGTGTGTGCGTGCATAAGTATATACATAATAAGTATAATTGAAATTCCTTAACGCTGGTTTTTTAACTTGTTTCGTAAAGCAAGTTTGAGATCGGTTACAGTAGACATGCACATATTAATGCTTATTTAGAACAAGATTCTTTATACTCTCTCGCAAAGTGTTTTAAGTTCTCTCAAACTCATACCTGCCTGGTGAGGTTTTTCATTTCAATTTTATAATAACAAGATCTTTGTAACTGAATTTTTAAGCAATTTTTTTGTTTACCTAAACAAACAGAAACTTTGAATGAGAGAGTGTGTGCGCGCGGAAAGAGCGCGTGCTAGCACTGACTATCAATGACTCAGCTGAAGAATTAAACAAATGTTTATTAATGCAAACATCTGTTTACGAGGGTTGTTAGACGCTTTTTTCTTGTCTTTTTTTTTTTTTTTTTTTTTTTTTTTTTTTTTTTTTTTT
>KK502469.1:655246-692954 GCA_000688735.1 Glossina austeni | reverse complement strand
CCCTTTTTTTTTTTTTTTTTTTTTTTTTTTTTTTTTTTTTTTTCTGCTTAGATTAACACTAACGCCGGCGGCCGGTGGTTGTCGTAACAGTAAAATAGTAACAACAATAGCATGCGACGCATGTGACTAAATAAGTAATTAAATGCACAAATTGTGTGTTTTTTTTTTTTGTTTGTTTTTGCTTTACTTCCTCTTTATATTGCGTTACACGTTAGCGTAATAAGAAACAGAAAACACCTTGCACATGAACTCATCAAAAACCGTTTACTACTTTTACCATTTAATTGAAGAATTCTTGTTTCTTTCATATCTAAGCAAATTTGTGCAACTCTCTCTCTCTCTCTCTCTGTATTTCTATCTATTTGAATGTTTGTTTGTTTGTTTGTTGCTTTGTTTTCAAATCATTAGGAATAACTCTCACTCTCTTTTTTAGTTATACACCTTTGCATAGATTGTGTGTGTCGTGTGTATGTGTGTGTGTGTGTGTGTGTGTGTGTGTGCGTTTGTGTATGTGCAAATGCTCTAAGCAATGACTTTTAACATTTACCGTAACCACTTAGCATAAATTTATTCTGCATCTGGCGATGGTTCAAATCCTAGCTGTAATTATCGTTAGTTCTTTTCTTCCACGTTCAAATCCCGCACAAATAAATGCACCTGTGTGTTTATCGCTCTCAAATATTAACTAATTCCGTTAGTTTTTCTTCTATATAGCGCTTTAAAAAAATTGTGCCTCCTTTTATTGTTTTTCTTCGTTCATAACCTATTCGGTGTGTGGTTCTTCTTTTTTTATTAGTCTTCTTGTTCTTCTTCTTGTTCTTCTTTTTCTTCTTCTTCTGCCACAAACTCGTTATAAGTGATAATAGAAAACAAATTATATTTGACTTAGACAATACATTTTTGTATTCATCTTTTCAAGTGCAATAGAGTTTTTAATAAAGCCGATCACCTTAGATGCTAGTGCTTTAAGACTTTAGTTACAGAATTTATTTCTCTGACTCAACTAATAATAATGATAATAATAATAATAATAATGTATTCATTTTTCCATTTTTATACCCTCACAACACTTGTCGTACAAAGCATATTAAGTTAGTGCGGGCGTATATAAAACGCAGAAGGGCTTCAGATACACACACCCACATTTTATTATATCGATAGATTTAGAAGCATAATCTGAATTGATCTAAGCCTGTCTGTCCGTCGGTCTGTCTGTCGCATGTCTGCCCATTAAAGTTTGTGTTCAAGCTATAGGTCCCAATTTTTGATGAGATTTTGTAGAGTGACGTGTTTTGACCCAAAGACGAACGCTTTTGAAAATGATTCGGATTGGCCTAAATTTTCAATCACTCCCCATATAACGTCCTTTTCTAAAAGGGAAAAAAAAAATTACAATTTTCACAATTTCTCGACAAAAGTGGCTAAGCAGTAGTATTTCATTCAGCATTCTAAATTGGTATGAAAACTATGGACCGGCTGTGGCAATTTTTGAATCCCCTCTCATATAACGAAAACTGACCGTCATACGACAATAAGGTACAATTTTCAATGCTTCAATTATATGGTAATAGTATTACAACATAAAAAAATTAACTTTAGCAAATTTGGACCATCTCGGCTTATTTTTTGGATCGTATTCTATGTAAGGATTTTCACAAAAAATTGATTCTTTGTAGAGCAGATGAAAATTGACCCATAATTATAATTTCATACAAAAATAAGAATTGTGTTAGACAATGTGCTATAGGGTATTTAATGGTCGGCCTTGCCCGACTATAATAACCTTATTTGTTAACATTACGAGACTGAAGAAGGATGGAAATGTTAATTTTAAATTAAAATATGTTTATGTTTAATAATTTTTCTTTCATTAACAAATTCATTAGGACTGTGTACCAGCTTTTTACATAACTGTAAGTTTACTTTATTAAAAAAAAAAAAGAAAGAAAAAAACAAAAACAAATTTTATTTTTCTATATAAAAATTTGAAGGATTAATACGGTTTTCATTAGAGTGGCGCAAGTTTGGTCGATAAAAATTTAGATAAAAGTAAATTATACGCGACCGTGACCGACTCTTTTTGTACCCACGATCACCGTTATCCTATAAAGAGAGTAAAAAAGAAGAAAAATTAAATCTACATACCCTATAGTAATGGGTGGACGATGGATGATTTTTTTTTCTCTTCTCCGAATGAAAGTGAAAGTTGTTTATCGTTTTTCTATCTCAAGCACGGTAAAGTTTTCAATGCAGGCGAGCATACGATCTAAGTTAACCGGCAGCCTTTAATTCCATACTTTGTATGGAAACTATTTACAAAATACATGGATAATAAATATATAAATAAAACATCGGGTTTCTGTTGCAGAAAGTAAAGACGTACTCAATGTTTGTCGGATAGATGTGGCTGGGAATGGCAGGCGTGTCCCTTGACCGGTTTGGGTCATTTTTCAAATTTTTTTTTTGGAAATTTGTAGGGGATATTTTTTTTTGGCGTACGAGATGATTGGTAGCTTGGGCATACTTGGGCATACGGACAGGCTTAGGTGCATTCTGAACTTGTAAATGGCCAAGAATTTATACACATTGTGCGGGGTTTTCAGCTCGCTGTTGAGCTCGCGTAAAGGTTTTGACAAAAAAAACTTAACCGATATACTATAATATTGAGTAGGCGTGATCAAATAGTTCCATTTAGTAGTGTACGCTTAAATTTTTGTAAATTTTAGCTGCAGTACTGTAACTATAAGTAATGAACAAAACATCCGTTACTTATTCCTTATAAAAAAACAGAGGTGTTCTCAGTTTACGTAAGCTACGTAATATCAACCTGCGAGCGGGAACTCCCAATGTTTTTGGCAAACTTGAATTATATAGCTGCTGCTTTTGCGGCCAGAGCATTGTTTACAACAGTTATTACATGAACGGACAGACGGACATGCTTAAATCGATTCAGAATTTGATGCTGATCAGGAATATATACAATTTGTAGGATCTTTGAAACTTCTTTCCGGGTGGTGCAAACCTTATGACATGAGTGAATATACCATCCCATCAGGGTAGGTATAAGCGGTATAAAAAAATGAAATTTTTGTTTTTATTCATTCATTATGACAATAAAAAAAAAAAGGTACAATGAACAAAATTCCAAGCATAAAAGACATTTTCCTCGAAAATAGAATCGCTTATAAGCTACACAACTAGTTACATACATAAGTCAAATATGTTTTATTTAGTTACTGAAGATCTCTTTTAGAGCCGCTCTTTTTGATTTCCTTCTTCATATGTTTTTTAAGAAGTAATGCTTTCTGCTGAGCACGAAATCATGGATCGAATTTATTTCGAATTATGAATTGATCTATGAAAAAGTAAACCACATATGGGAATACATTTTTTCCGTACGTCGGTACATTCCAAATTTGGTGGTATTAAAAAAGAAAACTATTTCTTTTAGAACGCGTTCTTGTCCTCTACTTGTAATGTATGACTTGATTTGCAATTGAGTCAAATTTCAACTAAAGCTTCGTAATTACAAGCTTTAGAGAAACGCGCAATGAGTTCACCAAACAAATGACATAAGGTTACCGATCAAAATTGCAAATATCCGGCTGAATAAATTGCATTTAATATTAAAGGAGGGGAAATTTATTTGAACTTTGATGAAGCATTCATCCGATAGCATGCTTAGATTTTGATGCCGATTTTTATATATTGTTACAGAGAAACTATTATGCAGAAGGGCCGGGAAATAGGCATTGAAACAAAAAAAAAAAAAAAAAAAACATTCCAACTGCGACTTTTGACGGAAGTGGCCCTTGAAAAGCTACTCAATCGTTTGTACGGATTGTCAACTTCCATCGCATTCATCGAATTCAATCGTCTGTGGATTAAGAATAGATATAATATGGGCGGATACATACAACCATTTTTCAATAGCTTAACAAACAAAATCCATCATATAATGCTCGTTGCTATTGCAATCCAGTTGTCTTCATTTAACATTTTTCTACAACACGTCCGTCCATCACATTCGAGCTTGGGTAGCAAAAATGCAAAATGAAAAAAAAAAAAAAAAAAAAGAAAAAAATTTTTTTTTCTCTTCCAAGCTAATGTTTTTGCCGTATTTTTGTTTTTAAACTTAAATTACTGTCGATTAGTTTTTTTCATGCATGTGTTAAAGTGAAATTTCTCAAGAGATAGATGTTTGTTCCCCGATGCGGTAAAGTGCATAATTACTATTACCGACAGACTTCTTTTCTTTGCTCTTTGTTTTCGTTTCATTCCATTTCGGTATGTATGTAATAACGAAAGTGAATTTAAAAACACAAAAATTTGACTGCAATTGTTTTTTTTTTTTTTTTTAGATTTAATAAAAAAAAAAAAAAAACAAAAAGAAGAAATTCTATTAACATAAACTGAACAACACAATAAATACAAATTATTTTTCGCTTAGAGCGTATGTTTTGATATCTTCATTATGTTTGCTTAACGTTGTTGTTGTTGTCTCCGAACTCAAAGTTGAGAAAGAAAATATGGCAGGCATATGCTATGTAAGCGTAATGTAGCATTTTAGATAACTGCTGCGTGCTGCGTAATCTTCTAATGTATTATAATAAAGGACTCAAATTTGTTTTTATGCGATTTTCATTTTGCGCGCACTATGAAAATTTCAATCAAATTGGAACGTAACTGACTGAAGCTATCAATAATAAGCGAGTGCGACTACGAGTACGAGTACGAGATAATATCTTCAAGTGAGGAAAACGATTTTGAACGAGTTTACGTTGTGGAAACTAATTTTTATAGCTACTCGTGACGTCTTGTGCGATTCTTTTTATGCGATCCTTATCTACCGTACAAAAAGAGATTTTTGTGTATAATCAAAACATAATAGACGTCCTAACGCATTATCAATCAACGATTTGCTTGACATAATACACACATAATGAGTAACAAACAAATGTTCGGTACAAAAGAAGGCATAAATTTTTCGAGAATAAAATTCAAAGAACTTAAGCAGAACTTAAACATTAAAAATTTTTTCGAAAAAATCTTTTTTTTTCTCGTTCAACGTTCTAGAACCTTTGTGAAGAAAATTTATTGCTTGCAGAAACATTTTTCTTGAAATTTCATCTATTTTTCCAGAAGAGACCAACTGCGTCCTAGGTGCGTTTAATGTGCCGTTACCGTCTAACGTTTTACCGATTCATTTCTAACTTTTCTAACGCACTAAAGGATATCTTTAGAAACTATTCGTGTTCGTTTAAAAGCACACACAAAAATTCAAAGTTTGGGATGTGTTTTTATACACATAACTTTTTTTTTTTTTTCATAATAACCCAAAAAAATTTTCATAACCCAAAAGGAAGGTTCAGAAATCCTATAAAGTATATATATTCTTGAACAGCGTGAAATTCTGAATCGATTTACGCTTGTCTGTCCGTCTGTGTAAGTGTGTTTGCTGTTGGCACTCTTCTAGTCGCGAAAATGAAGGTACCCGCGAAGGTATTCGCGAAGAAGAAGATTCCATTTTCGACATTCATTTCAATATCGCGGTTCCATTGCGTGCCAGGTAAAAGAAAGAAAGAGTTTTGTGCGGCGATGAAAATTCGGTCTACTACGGCAAACCCAAGCGTAAAATGTCATCGGTTAGCCCAGGAGAGCTCTCCGCATTGACACCGTAGCGGTATATTCATGGGCATAACGGTTTGCTGTGCACATAGTGCACAGCTCGGCAGTGTAGTAGTGTAGTGTAGTGGTGTAGTGTAGTGGTGTAGTGCATTACGAGTTGCCAAAACCAAATGAAACTGTTAATGCAGATGTCTACCGTCGTCATTTGAATGAGTCGAACAATGGACTGTTGTAAAAAAGACTAGTAATAGCGGCGAAGAGACGCAAAGTCATCCTCTTGCTAAGGATACACTGTTGCAGCGCGAATGGCTAGTTCTGCCGCAACCGGCGTTCTCGCCAGATATAGCAGCCTCCGATTACCACTTGTTCAGATCGATGAAGCATGGGTGGGCTGGCACGCGGTTTCGAAATGGTGACGAAGTGCGCAAAGAGCTCAATGCTTGGATCGCTGCCAAATCAACATAAGATCTTTCGACGCGGCATCATCATCTTGCGAGAAAGATTGGCCAAAGTTGTAGAAGACGATGGAAAATATTTTGATTAGTTTTTCTCAATAAATGCCTTTTTCAGGTGAAGAAATGTTCAAAAGTAATGCAATCACATAACATATTACATAGTTAATGCGTTCCCAACTCCTGAAAGTTATTATGATATGATTTCGTATTCTTCTGAGCGTGTGTTGTGTTTAAAAGACTTCTTGAACTGGCCAAGCAATGCTTGTGTTAGTGAAAGTGAAAAGTAAAATTCACAAGTAAATGTTGCGCACGTATTTACTTCTATGCTACCGGTTGAACAGGATTCTTGAGGCGTTACCATTATTATGTTAAATTGAATGAAATGCGTACAAATACGCGGATTCGCATACTCAGAGATAAATAAATACTTGAGATCTAGAGAAGCGCATTTATCTTCGAGCAACGGAACGTTTTCATTTGGTTTACCATAATCTAATAACGATCGTTAATGGAATTACTTTCATCACCAAAAAGTTTTAAGTCAAATTTCTAAACAAAGTTTTGTAAATATAATCGCGACACTTATTAAGATCAGACATAGAGAACAATTTTGAAATTTAACATAAAATCTGTTTTTTTTTTTTTTGTCCACACAAAATATTGGAGGAAATAACGAGATAGACAAATAGACAGACAGGACTCAAGGACATACAATTTATAATGTCTATTGTTAACACAGGTACACACCCTGCAGCATAACGTGAAACACATAAGAAATATCGATTTGAAATTTATCTGCTGTGCCTTAGATGGTTTGTTCCTTGGGCTGTTCCAACAGCGTAGGAAGAATATGATTACAATTGAACTTACTGAGAACGTAAGCTGATAATATAAAGTTCGTCCCGCGTCGCACATATAGAGTAGAGAGTTTGACTATTTTATTTACATATATATATATATATAAATACCTGTGCGGAATTCGTTCCCTGTGAGGATTCCACTGAGCCGATTATGTTTATATTTTTTGTATAAAGTATTTACAAAGTTCTCTTCAGTAGTCGTGCCAAGATAATATAAATCAACTCTTACTATATTTGTATCCCATACCACTTGTTGTGCGGAGATGCAGAGACAAAATCTAGACGAACTTGAGATAAAACTTTTCATTTCATCAATTCATTCAAATGATGAAATTCTTAATAAGCCTCGACAAAAATGGGAATATGTTGAATGGAATAAAACCTTTTCATTGAAATTCTCTTCTTATACACACTCTCCTACAAGAAATCAGCCTTCATGCGGCAAGATGACAAAATATATCAAGAATTGTCTGTGACGAAAAAATGTACGGTATTTAATAGTCAATCTTTGCAGTCAACTATTTCGTGTACGAATTATGCTCATCTTGCATATTTGATCTTTGAAATTGGACACATCGATGAGCGCAGTAGACAATACGCCTTCCCTTTGAACTCTCTAAAAATGAAATTAGAAAATGTGCGAAGAAAAAAATGATATTTCAAATAAAGTCGCATTATAGTGAAAGATGAAATAAAAATTAATTTTAAATTAATATTAAAAATTACCAAAAGTCAAGGAAAATCTAATATATATTAACAACTGCATGAACACTCAACTGAGACTATTTGCTGATACAATTTCTGGGAACGTATAGCAATCTTAAATCGAGGCTTGTGCCAAATCTGAGATTGAGGCTTCCTGTTTTCGGACGCTGATCTTACGATTGCACCATCTTTTGGTGTTGGACTTAGCAGGTATGTAAATATGAAACCGCAATTTTTCCACAAAAAATTGGCTGAATGAATGTCATGTAAAATGACGAACGATTAAAATCACTGTTGCCAACGATCCCGTCTCGCAGTTGTTGCAGTGCGTGGTATACGTGAAGTTGCCAGAATAGATCCACTTTTCATCTCCGTTTAGGATATAATGCAAAAAAAAATCCATTTTGTATCGTTCGAGCAAAGAAAAAAATGCTATCGACATTTCGACACAAAACTCCACATCATTGTTAGACAAAAAATTCTTCCGCACCGATATGTATTCGTATTTGGAGTGCTTGCTCGAATCTGCAAGCTATCAAAAATAGCGCAACTTCACGTAGTGCATCCTCTGGACAAATTCCGGTTTCATATTTACATCTGATATATCTTAAATAAAGACGAGTTGATCGAATTGCCGTGCAACGTACACTTTTGTGCTGACCCGCACTTATAATAAGACGAACTTCTTGTCTTTTTTTCTTATAGGAAACCTGGGCCACGCTACCTTTCATATACATGTACAAAAATTCATAAGAGGCTTAATGTTGAAACATACGTCAACGGCCGGCGGGCCAGCTAATGGACAAGTGCGCAATAACGGTACAACAACCGCTCGGAATATACATTTAAGGCCACCGCAGCCACTGAATATATCGACATTGAGCCAAAGCAATCAGATGCAGAATAACTCATCAGCTGCCCCTCATAATAACAATACCGCGAATGGAGGACCGCGTATAACGACTTTATTGAATATATCGCCAAATACTGGTGCAACGGCGTCAACGGCAACTGGTGTGGTAACGGCAACTGCTGTGAGTTCGGCTAATGGTGTGATACCGCCGCCAGTGCCAGGAAATGGCACAAATAATGGGAACACCACGAACACAACACCTATCACTCAAATACATGGTCCTTTAACACCGAATGGATTGAGTACTATAGGTAATAATTTGCACACCTACACCAATCAGCATATATTGGCACATGCAGCAGCAGCAGCTGCTGTTAGTAATGCTAACACTAATACCAACGGTACAGTGATTGGCAATCACAATAACAATAATACGACAACTGTACCGAATGCAAACAATCATCATAACAATTATACGAACTGCACTAATCCCGCGGGAAGTTTAATCAACCAATCCAAACATGGCCCGGGTCCCAGAGAGGCACTCACCAGTTTGGGTCTGTTATGCTTGGGTAAGCATTAATTACGTAACCTTAGAATGCTAAACATTTTTGCGCTTTCTTCCAACAGTTTCATTGCTTCTGGCTTTGTTGTCTTTAATTTTCTTGCTGAAAATTTCCCCAAATGCTAGAGAAGACGCTTTGACGCGTAGCTCACCGGAGGATTTTGTTATTGTATACGATGTTACATTGGCGCTGTGCGCCTTGTCGTTATCTCTGAATTTATGCTGTCTGTTGGTGTGTGCAATACAGTTCCTGTTCGCTGTTAAATTGGTTAGATCGCCAATGTTTGACGGACGGTAAGTAGAATTTAAATAAACTTTAGAAAATTAGTTTAGCATTTCTTCACTTTCGTTCTACAAGAGATAATCGTTATTTGGAAAAATCAAGCACCAGTCGTACTTGTGCGGTGGGTGGATTTTTTATATCCATACCAATCTTTTTAACCGGTAAGTCGCATATCATTGCATTTATTTGTTATCCACGTGGCCTACTTATTTATTATAAAGCAATTTTTCTGTTAATTTTTTGTTTTATTCCAGGTATCATTTTATACACATTCAATCATTTTCATTCCACGCCAGCCATCATAACAAGTGTTTTGATTGGTTTAGGTATTGTTTTCTGCGGCGCTGCTATGGTGCATAATGTCTTTGTATGGCAAAAAGAGAAAACCATCAGTTATCGCACCCCATCGTTACACCATCATCATCCTTCCCACCATATGTCGCTAATATCACAAATTGGACCAATAACTCCGCCACCTCCGTTTCTATCTCATCCCCTGTCGCCCAGCCATTTGAATTTCAATCACTCAAACGCATCAATATTACTGCAACCGACACCTGTAACGCCGGTCTCCCCAAATCATTCGCATGGCAGTTTTAATCCTTTAACTACATTAAGTTCCTCCTTTCTAATGAGACCTGCCACGGCTACACCACCAACGCCCAAACCTATTTCGAATGGTTGCCTATCAACATTAGGAGGAGGCGGCGGCGGTGTTGTAGCACGTGAAACTAGTGGCTCTGTGAGTCCAGGTCTACCGCCGACTTTAGATATGAGCAATGTCACCAGTACTTCATTGCATGAATTGTCTACGCTGGTATAAAAGTGTTCTTTGTTTGTTAATATAAGTTTTAATGGTAAGTGTTATACGAAACACTTATTTTCTAGAATTTAAATTACAAAATTTATTCTAAGTTTGTTAACAATGCTTGCCTTCCCAAACAAAATATAGAAATAAATAATAATAAGTTTTAAATAATATAAAATATATTTATATATCAAATATTAATTAATTATTGCTTTTCGTGAGAACACTTTTCCATTTTCAAGAGAATTGTTTTCTTGGCCATAAAACAACATGTCAGTCCACCAAATTTCGTGGAAATATCCCAAATATTGATTGAATACAAAATAACCTTGACAGACAGACAGACAGACAGACAGATAGAGAAGCTTAAATGAAAATCGGATATAGAATTGACAAATTTTAATTTATATAATTATAAAATGATAGAGAAATCAGATGCAAATAATGAATGATATAAAAGGTCTCCGCGGCTTTTTGCCACTAGATGATGTTGATGCCTATATAACGGGCAATACTCACTTGATTGTCTCGAACCAATTATTGCGCTTAGAAGGTGACATTTCAGTTTACATTTTGTGGGAAGATTCTCTGCTCGTGTAAAAAGTTATATTGATTTGAAAATGAGTGACACAAATCTGAAGAAATACGCCATGGGATGCTTTTTTTGTTACAAAAAGAGTAATATGCGGAAAATTTGGTGAAATATATCGTGAGGATGCGGTGAGTGAACAAAGGATTTAGAAGCGGTTTGCTCGATTTTGTCCCGGGAATTTCGATGTCAAAGATGCACCTCGCTCTAGTCGGCCAGTGATTGGAAAAGTCGATGAAATTTTGCAACTGATGGAGCAAAACTGGCATGCAAGCTGTCAAGAAATAGCGGAGGTATTAAACATCAATCACATGGCAATTTGGAATCATTTGAAAAGAGCAAGCTACAAAAAGAAGCTCGAAAGAAGAGAAAAAACCCGCGGAGGTCCTTATATATCATCCACTACAATGCGCAAGTAAAACATTAAGCTCGAAAGACATGATTAGACGCAAAGTCAGTACATTTCTCCTACTCTTTCGTTTCGCTTCATGATTTTGTTTATTGGAAAGTTTTCAACAACGATCAGCATCGCTATGGCAACATTTTTCGAACGAATTTTGATATAAACGTCAACGCTACTTATTTACCAGGTTTAAAGAAAACCACACTTCACTAATTTTAAATTTAATGCACGGAAATTTATTTCAAAACCAAGAACAGCATAAGCAATAAATTAACAAAACATATGGAAAGGAATCATTTCCTATTGAGTGACACGCGTCCCTTTTTTAGCTTTTCTTGTTGGAGTAGTAGTAGTAGTAGCTGCGGGCAAAGCAAGAAAATGTGATGATTATTCGAAAAAAAATGTGAATAGCAAACTTTTACCTATGTTTGAATTTTCTGATATGGTCTCCAGTGTATTAACTGATAAACTCTTGCCTTTGGAACGCAGTTTATAACGCGTATTGCGGGTTTCGCTATCAACCGAACTAGTTACACTTATCTGATCGTCTTCAATTCCCTCCTAATCAATCAAACAATGAAGATAAGAATTATTATATTTCATGTAATTTTTCTTCAGTCTTACATTTTTCTTAATAGCACTGCTGCTCCTACGACGTCCGACACTAGAAGTAGTGCTCCGTTTCGATATTATTGATTCATTGTCATCACTTTCCTGTTGCAAACTAGTGGTAGATCGGTTAGATCCTGTTTTCCTCAATTGTTTACCAGGTGTTTGTGTTTGTGTTGGTGTATACGGCATCTCGATTTCTGCTTGAATACCTTTTTTAAAGATTTGAGCTAACTTCTTTGACTTTTCTAACACCGCTAACTGATTACGTGTCAATCGACGCGCCGACGAATATGCTAAACCACTTTCCGAAATTGAAACGATGTCGGAACTTGTGTCTCTTGTATCAGTTGATTTACGAGATTCTGGTCTACTTTCAATTTCTTCTTCTTGCAATGATACTAGACTGTGTGCTCGTTGTCTCCTTGTTGTCATCGAAAGAGGGGATTGCGTGTGTTGTCTTTTTAAATCTTGGCTGCTTCCTTTTGCATCTGCCTGTTTAGGAGAGCCTGGCATGCTTTCAGTTTCTTCTTGCATTGACATTACATTTCGTGCCCTACGATCTCTCGATTTAGTAGAACTAATTGATTCCGTTTGTGAGCTAACGCTATTACTCCTTGCCCTCTTAAGTGTACGGGGTAGTTCAGACGTATTGCTCGATGTAGAAGTGCGGCGAGTGCGCGAACGTGTTCTAGCTGAGGGTGAATCTGCGTTAAGCGGACCTTCAAGCATAGGAACCATAAGGTTCGACTCAGGAGAAGAACTATTCGAATTCCCAACTCCTTCATTGTTTTTGTTATCCGAAAATTTTGTATGTGGACTATTAATATTGCCTCTTTCGTTATCTCTCTCTTCACGATAATTTAATTTATGGAAGGCGAAGGGTGTGACCTCTGCAGTTATCCCCTGACTATGTGGTGGCAATGACATACCGCGTTTAGGACGATTGTAAGGAACGCTAATATTAGACGTATTGTTTCCTTTTTCCTTAGGTGGTTCGGAAGATCCTCTTAATATGCGCCGTGGCGTAACCGGCGTTTTAATACTTTCATCAGTTTCTTCCCGTTTTTCCACTTGCTTTAATTTGGAATTTTCTATAAAAAATGATTTACGCTCATTGTCAATACCTACGCAATGTTCTTCGGCTTGTTTGATATTTTCCATAGAGTCATCAGCACATCTTTTCAACGACGACGACATACTTAACTCAGCTGCGGAACTGTCAATTTGCCCTTGAATAGCTTTAATACGCATTTTAACATTAACCTTATCTTCTTGGTTCTCAACATCCGTAGACGATACTAACTCTTTTTTCTTTGAAATTGTAGATTCTGGAAAAATTGCTATTGGCATGTCGGTAGGATACTTCTGGGTCGATGCTAAAGATACGGGGCAGATCTGTAGCATTGCATCGGTCTTTCCGGTTCCGGTGCTTTCGGTTCCGCAATCGAAATTTTGTGCGAATTTTTTTTCCTTCAACGAAACTTTATCAACACATTCTGCTTGTGCCAGTTCTTCAATTTTCACGTTACTTTTCTGTTCAACTTCACATACAACGGATAATTTCTCTTTAATTATTTCAACTTCTTTTTTTGTTATTTCCGTGCCGTGAACTTCGGAATTTTGTGCAATTTCCTCATCCGATTCAGATTTTTTCTCAGAGGTTTCGTTGACAGTTTCAGCATTTAGCAACTGACAGCTTCTTAACAAGGTAATTTCTTGCTTAATTATGTTCGACGGATTCAAAACAACAACTTCTGAAAGTTCCTGCACATTGCTCTCTGTTCCTAACGTTGACGTAGTCGCATGTTCCAAAATTTGTATATCAACAACTTCAGCCATAGATTCGAAATCTAAAAGCGGCTGTACAATATCATCCGTCGGCAATGGCGACGTGCCCATGTGTTCATTGATTTGCATATCAATTTGTGAAGTTAAAGATATGGACTCTTTTGGTGGCATAGTTGTTTCAATTGTTATTAAAGGATTTAAAGCCAACGGTTGTTGATTGTCATTTTCACAGCATGTTATCATCGGTTGTTGACAAGATGTATTTTCTTCTTCTTCTTCTTCTTCTTCATGAGGTGGAAACCCCGATTTTGATGATTCCGATTCTTGAGAAGATACAAACGTTTGAGCCAATTGATTGCTTTCAACTGCCTTTTGTTTCAATGACGTGGGACAGCATGATGTGATATATTTTTGCCATTCAGAAAATAATGAAGCTTGATCTGCTTGAACTTTTTCGCCTTCTTCTTCGACCGAACTAATGGATATTTGTTCAGACGCATCGCATTTTTCAAATGACTGCTCATCAACTTCTATATAATCATCACTGTCGCCGTCTTCGCTTTTCTCTGGTTTGTTCCGTGACATCGAACGAGAAGAATCTCCTATAAAATCTACAAATTCATTGCTATCATGTTCATTTGTTGATAATACTTCTTCATCAGAATATTCATAATCGATGGCATTTTCTTCACATTCATATGTATCCATAAGTTCTTCTTTACTAGTATTTGCCTCTTTCATGCTCTTTGTATTGACATCGTCCAAACGTTCCTTTTCATGATGGCAGGATCGTTGGTCGAGACTTTGAGAAAGTTCTTCATCTTGTTTATTACATGTTGGCAATGGTGAGGAAGAAGAAGACGACGATAATATAATGTAATCTTCGATTTTCGGAGATTCCTTATCGCCAGTTTGTTGCAATTTTTCAAATTCACCAATAAGAGGACTAAGCGCTTTTACTCCCATTTCCCTTGCTTCGCATACACTCTTTTCAACGCCCATATCTTCTTCGTGTGAATTACGCATTATAGCTTCGCTATCTTTTAATTTACTTTTTACAACATTTTCTTCTTCAACTGTGATAATTGCCAACGAAGGCTGGCATTGATCTGTGGTAGTTGTATCTAAAATTGAAAGGTCAAAAGTCGTCATGCCCAAAGTAGTTTCCATCGTTTCGCTCTCCTGCCCTACAGTGAGCTTCTTCGGATTATTTGTATTGGATTCGCTGCTGGAAGTTGTATTGTCTGGCATTACCGCCGAATTTCCTTTACAAACTGTTTCAACAAGTTTGAACGACGAAACTTTAGATGCAAGAGTTTCGGTTGTTGAGCTCTTTACTGAAATAGAGCTTTCACTAGTAAGAGAATATTTTGAGGATGCTAACATTTCCGAATTTGGATCGCAGATCGAAATAGGAATAACGTTAGTTGCAGTTTCCTGGGAGGCAAAAATATTCAACTCATATTTTTCGTTCGTTGTGGTGGCAGCACCGGACGAACAATTTTGCCGATTATGCAAAAGTAAATCATCGGAACAAACTTTTGGTGAGAACGTACCAGCATCGCTTAAATCTGATGTCAGCTTTTCGTTGGTTAAGAGAGTTACTTTTTGCAATCTATCAGGAGCAAAGGTGTAAGTTAAGTCGGTTTGATACGGTCCTGTCTTAGATGAATCGTTTGGTTTACATTTTTCCGAGCTCTCCGTTGAAAGCCGGGCCAAAGGTTTCCTGGGCTGGGGTCCAGTCAAACAAGTTTGTGAGTTTACTATATCCAGCTTAGAAGATTGATTAAATGACTGATTTGAGCTTTGCTGAGACACCAAAGGAGAATAGAAGTAATCATCAAATTCGTCGCTCGAGTCTACAGAGATTGTGGTCGTATTTTCCTTCTGCTTGTCTTCCTCAACGAGAAAAGTTAGCTGAGGTATATTATTGCGTAAATGCTTTTCCTCTTCCTTAGTGGATTTCAGTATACTTTGGATTTCAATTAACGGTTGTTTTTCAGATGCGTTCGTAATTTCAGTTTTCTTTCCTGTTACTAAAGTTTCTTTAAGGAAATTTTCGGCTTCTTCATTTTCATTACTGGATGACATATCGTCGTCCCCCTCGATTGCTGTAAAATTGCAATTAGTAATATTTGTCTGCCGACTTCTGCGTTGACTCTGCGTAATATCGCTTAATTCTTCCATTACCTCATAACATCTACGCTTGTTGGGATTACCTCGTATATCAGAGTTCCCCCGATCCAACAGAAGAGCGTCTTCGTGCAAGTCATTCTCAACATACCTACGTTTAGCGGTGGGCTTATATACCTGAGGATAGGAAATGTTATTCTGTGTTCTTACACCTTGAGTATGGCTTTGGTCTTGAGGCCGCCGGAAAAAGGAAGCATTATTTCTATTCATTACTTGTGCAGCCTCATATTGTCTTTGATCATTTTTCATTTCACCCGAGTAGTAGCTGGCAAAGTGAGTCCTTAACGCTGAACTGTGATAAATACCGCCTAATAAATTGCTGGCATTTTGTTTGATGAGTTGACAACTCAACGGGAGGGGACTGCTGTTGTTAAACTCTTTCTGTTCGATTTTATTTTTGATTTTAAAATAAACATCTGTCAAACCTTGTGTTACCGGTGCCATAGCTGATAACATTAAATTAGGCGTGTCCACCAGCGACCCAACACGATCCGATACATGTGAACTTTTATCTTTAGCCAATTCGTTCATGTACGAAACCGCCTCTACATATTTTGACTTTTGTAGAAGATAAACGAAATGCAAGCTCTTAGCCCCGCACAGTTTGCTCTTCTTTAATATGTCTTGTAAGAGCAAGTCTTCTTTTTCATTTAATGCTAGGCCGCATATGACGTCAAATTGGCCGTTATGCAAACAAGAGTTAAAGAATAACTGGATTAAGATGTCATCATTTTTGGACCGTACATATTTGAAAGCCTCCGATATCCGTCTGTTAGCCAACAGGGTACGGAGTTTTAAGCTTGGCGATATTATATAGGACTGAGTTTGCAAAATACGTAAAGCCTTGTTACTACTCCGGTGACAAAGTAAAGCCTCGATGAGCAACTCAACCAACCACTGAGGATAACCTTCGTTTGTGCCAACTGCCGATGCAAATCCATCCACGGCAGCCTGTTGTTTTTTAATAAATAATTACGAGAAAATAATAGCGATTAAATTTAACAGTAATTACGCCTTCGAATCTTCGAACTCTTTTTCCTTTATACTCTGATTTTTAATTTTTCTCTTTTTAAATGAGTATAAGTTGACGTTCCGAAATTCGTATACTTACCGTTAAGTGCCCGTGATCTAGATTCCAAAATGATTGCACTGTTTTGATAAGAGCTTTAGAAATTTTAAAAACACTCATGTAAAGTTCTTCTTCGATGATCATATTCAAATCCAAAAAAAAATATAACAGTATTGCACACTTATGCTCATAATGCATATCCGGTAGCAGCATAACACGCAATATAGCTTCAATTCGTGATGGCGGATAAAGACCGTCACCTTGATCCTCTAACCAGTATTCTCGTAATATATTGCTTTGACATTCGTGCTCAATTAAAGCATCAATATACAGCAGACGACACGCGCCCGTTTTCTTCACTAAGTAATTCTCAGAGATTTTTCCGAAAAATGAACGTTTTGTCTTATAACCATCTTTCAATTGCTTATATGGATAAGGTACTCCTTCAATGCTGTTATTATAAAACGAAGCTTTTGGTAAAAGACCTATATCTAAAAACCCTATCAACACATTGTGATAGTCACACGTCATAAGTATCGACTTGTGTTTTCTTTCCAGATTGTACAAAACTGAAACACGGTAAATTAATTAATTAAATTCTTACAAGATTTTTAAGAAGTAAAAACAAAAAAAAAAAAAAACGGAATTTACCTTTTCCTGGTATCTGACGCAGAGAAAATTTAAATACTTCTTCTAAAAGATTACCCAGCAATCTTAATTGCCTAGTTATACAAGTCAACTCTTTTCTTTCACGCTGACCCAAAGTGTAATCGGCATACTGAAAAAAACCTGTACAAATGCTATTGCAACGATTTTTTATATCGGTAGCTCGACGCCAAATCCAGTCTGTTAAAGTAGATAATGAGAGACCTGTAGAAGCCGTTTGACTGCCCAAAAAACTACCATCCTTCCAACATTTGGCACAATCGCGTAATAATTTAAAACAATTCTGTTCCAAGGCAACTGATAAAATGACTTCATATTTTGCGTTCTGAAAATTTACCAAAAAAATAAAAATAAATAGACAGAGTACACTACCGGCATCGGAATTAATTGAAATATTTTCAAAAGAAGAGGAGTTCTTTCGACTAGGTGCAAAAAATAAGCTTTTCCTTTTTTGTATTGAATTTAGGCAACACAAACTCGCAGACACTCTAAAAGCAAGTTTGATCGAGCATTGATATATATAGCAGACCAACCAGATGAACCAATCTACCAATGCGATAATGTCATGGAAAGGTACTGGTTTTGCCTTTACTTAATCGAGCAATTTTCAGTATTTCCAGAATTTTAAAAGTATTTATAGCTAAGAAAGGCTTGCGCTTGCTAAAGCGAAAGTTGAGTTCCATTACTACAGTCGGTTAATCCGGTTAGGATCCAAGTTTTCGCGGTAATTATGCTTCTAAGCAGCACTAGCATTATCGCCAAAAATAATAACGGGTTGCCATCGATAAGACATGTGATGGATTAAGCTTTAGATTCTATCAACATGATGAAATACAAGTGAAGGCGTCAAACGACGCTACATAGACTTGTTTGTAGGAATGAAGTTTGAATGAAGAAGCATAACATACTCTTAAGCAATACAAAAAAAAAAAAAATAGATTGATATTTGTCCTTGTAATCTTACCCTAGAATATGTAAAATTTACATTTAGTTCAGTGAATTGTGGTGTCAAACGAGCCTCAATTATTTTGTTAAAATAAACATTGGGATCCAGAAATATAGAAGCACTGCTTGATCTTAAAACGTTAATGATTCTATTTTGAACACCTTCCCAATTATAACGGCGGCTGCCATTCGTGTGCAACAAACAACAATCTATGAAAATAATAAAAATAAATTTGCAAATTTTCATTTATATATAAAATGAATTAAATCCTACCAAAACTTAAAGCATTGGGATAGAAATGCTCTTCAAATCGTTGAACAGAATTAAAATAACGCATCATACTTGAATTAAGCCACGTCTGCAGACCGTTACAGCAACCATTTAATATATAGCCAGCGAGATAATTCGGTTGTTGATTACATTCAAAAGCACAGGGCATCTCATCTTTATACCATTGATTGAGATCGAAGAATAATAATTTGTTTTTCTCATCAATTATCGAATGCCAGGATATCGCAAACAAACGTTTCGATTCTTCTTCGCTATGAATGTTTGCGGTGGCAATAGATTGACAAGTCAAAGCCATGCAATTAGTTTCCTCCAATGGTAATTGTAAACTTATTGCGCCATTTTGAAAGATCTGATAAATAAAATCACATATTTTATATATATGGAAATATTTAAATATATGTCGTTTTTTACCTCAAAATAATGTGACGCTTCTTCGTCTCTTAAACGTTTCTCAAACATCAGAGTATGCAGAAGAGCATGTAAATTTTTTCCATTATCATATAAGGCTAGTATATAAAAACAAGGTCGAGGATCGTCCAAAGGCTCTAAGTAGTCCATTTTAATCAAATTATATATACCAGACGGAGGCTGGACCACATAATAAATTTGCAGTTCAGCCAAGTCGTAACACAGCAAACGTCCATCCTCTAAACCAACCGCCAACCCCATACTTACGTCAAGAGGTAATAACGACTTTATACTACAAGGATTATCAAAAGCTGTAGAAGAGAAATTAAAGTCAATGCTGCTGATTTCCGAACATGATGTGGACATTTCAATAACATATATTCGAGACTAGAATTAAAGTTCTTTCTAAACAAGGTTTTGACCTCAAGTAAGTGTGGATTAATTTTACTCATTTTTCAACTTAATCTGACGAAATTATTGATAAACAATTTTAGGATAACTAAGATAGACAAGTAAACTTACAGAAAGCGATTCCACTATTTATGCGTATGAAGGGCGCGTATATTTTATGGATTATCTGACACATTGTCTTATATATGTTGCAAGGAATGGGCATAAAAATTGTATATGGTAGATCGGGGTACACACGCATAAAATGTAAAGAATTTTATTTTATATTATTATTTTTTTCACTTGTCCAATATTATTATTACAATTTCTTTATTCCAAAGAAATTAATTCTTCTCTGCAGATAAGATGCGCACTACTAGGCGCAACGAAGATTATCGGCTCTATAAAAAAAAAATCACAAAGAATAGGATAAACACTAAACTTTCATGCTCTACAATATTGGAAGGGCGTGGCTAATTTTCTATTATTTCTTAGAATAAAATTGGAAATGTTTATCTTGCACCTGCTGTTGCAATTGATGAGTAACGACCAAAAAACATGGAAAGCAAACGCGTTCTCAGTTTCTACTGCATAGATCTGCAGGCGTGTTGCAGATGTGCCCTTTGACCGGTTTGAGTCAATTTCAACTTCTTTTGCGATATCTTCTTTTTTGCGAACAGGAGAGTGTTTACCGCAGACACTACACAGTTGGGCAGACAAACACATGTGCATTCCGAATTTGACACCGGTCATGGATGTATACACTTTATAGGGTTTTTGAAGTCGCTTTTATGTGCTATAAAGGTCTTGAAAAAAAATATTGAACTGATGCGCGATAATATTGCGTAAGCGCAGTCAATTCTGCCCATTTTTGGTACAAGTACAGTAGCATCGCCCATAGAATATATGCTTAAATATTTATAGATCTATCTACTGTAATTTGGGAGTAATGGAAAAAAAATAATTTTTTATTTTTTATGGAAAATAGAAGTGTTCTCAGTTTACGTGTGACTATAGGCGTGTCTTTCGACCGATTTGGTCCAGTTTCAATACTAATCCCACGTGCAAAAGCACCCAGAGTTAATAATGGATATCACGCAGACGGACAGATAGACATGCTTAAATCGAATCAAAATTTCGTGGTGGTCAAAAATGTATACATTTTGTGGAATGTCTGACGCTTCCTACTGATCGTTGCAAATATTTTAACAAAATAAATATGTTAATCATCCTTCGGTGGTAGCTATATAAAAACTGAGAATATTGGTTTACTTTAGTTGTTTTAATAAAATTGAATATTTTATTGAGATGCTATCTTCTATAGGTATATTCAGGATTTATGTAGGATTAGTCGTTCCGAATGCGAACCTTCGTTGCAATTGCGGACTGTAGGAGTAGATTGCTTAAGAATTCAATTAAGTAAAACATTGACTAAATATAGGAAATTTAAAAAAAAAGTAAATTGAAGTTTCCCATTTTAGTTTTCACGACCGAGGTAGAACTAAGGACACACTGTCGATTTCTCGCTCGCGTTGAAAACGGGCTCCTACTGGACTGGTACTTCTATTTAGAATTAATACACTCTGATTACTGGCCTTGCGTGGGAATAAAATTTATGCAGTTAATTTTAATTTGAAAAACCTACCTCTATAGACTTGCCTAAGCTTGTTATAAATCGATTATTCAAATAATAAAATGTTTTTCAGGTTCTATTTCTGGCTATAAGCGTATGCAAGAGGTTAACATATCTGAGATAGGAAGAGTGCAATTATAGTCATTAGCATACCAACGTGTATATACATGTACGATGCAAGTATTTTGTGCCTGCTTTTTACACAGACCGAACACGGTACGAGATTTTTGTATAACATGAATTGAATTATCCTGCAAAACTAGTTTGTGTAATGTACAGAAAACATGCATACCATAAATATAGGATTTGTTGCGTATATATGCATTACATATATGCATAAAGACATAAGATATAATGTATACACACATCGAAATTATTTGGCAGCCCTGGTAATTTTATATCAATTTCTCCGTTATATAAATTTAACTAAACCAAATACCCTACGCATTGGATTAATATAGTATGCTCTGTTTACCATTATAATCGTTAATAAACAGAAACGCTTTATTTGTTAGAAGAATAATAAATAAATCAAAAAAGTTATTTATATTAGTTTGGGTGTTTGTGTAGGATTTATTAAAATACCGCTGCGCTTATATGAAACGCGATAATACTTCAGCAACTCTGGTAATTTCATTTTTTTAGTACCTTTACCTATGCGAAAAGCACTGAGAGAAATAAAGTACACTCTGCATACACTTGTTCAATAACAATTCATGTTAACTCTTACGAAGAAAAAGTGTTTAGAAATAAAATAGTTGCTCAAACAATCATACATTTTTTAAATTTTTTTAATGAAAATTATTTCTACTCTAATGAGATTATTGCCAAAAATGATTTATGAAAATATTTTTGTTAGTGTTTGCGCGTGGTTCTAAAAAATATACGGTTTCTCTTTGCATACAACTCTGTTAGAAAATTAAGTGATAGAAGTTGAACAAGAGGACAAAATTTACCAATGTGTGAAATAGTAGTGCATTTGTACCACAGCAAGCGCCGTGTCCAATTTTTTCAATTTTTTTTTTCTTTAACCCTATTTAAGCGAATATTGTGTTTCCTATTGAGTGTTCTCTACTTTAGATGTTTGCGAAATTTTGCCGACCGTGCGGTTGTCATTTTATATTTTGACAATTACAATTCTTTCAAAGTGATTAAAGTAACAGTGCAGCAGCACACTGTGTGCGTGCTGCCATCAAATTATAAAAATTAATCCAATAACTTTGCGAAATTTTAATTTTGATTATCAGAAAGTAGGCTTCAAACATCGTCCTATTGTATGTATTATTGTAGAGAAGTAAATATGTGATGTGTGCTTGTTAATGTGTTTAAAACTTTAAAACATTTTTTCGTTGCAATAGCCAAACGACTGCATATAAAAGTTACACTGGGTAAAGTGGTGCAAAATGTTAATAAATAAACATAAAAAGGAAGATTTTTAAATATTCGTTTAAAATAATTTATCATGATATAAATTAGATTATGACAGTTTTAATATAATGTTCAATTTTCAAGTGTAACAAGAAAAGAAAAAAAATTATTTTTTTTCAAATTATGTATTAAAATTATTTAAATATAAATTTTTTTGAAGAAATATCTCGTTATAATTTTTCATTTAATTTATAAGACTGTAGTTTAAAGAAATTGATGAAAAAAATTTTCAAAAATTCTTGTTTTTGTTTCGACTTTTGATTCATTCTTTCGCCCACATTTTTACAGTGACAGTTAAGAATTGATCATTTTCAATTAAGATCCAAGACTATTACTGCAAAAGTTCATGCTTTAACTGATCATAACTCGAACTTTGTCGGGCATTTTGAAATTTATAAAAGAACAGAAGTTTAGCTTTTTGTCCCCTTTGAGAATGCAACCAATTTTGAAATATATGCGATTGAAACAAAACAGAATCTTGCTTATAAATTACGATATCCACGGGACCTTTAGAAGGTCTGTGACATATTATAAATGAAATAACTAGATTACTATATCCTTTCCTTCTACGGTATGTATACGTCAACCTCCCTCCCTCCTATATTATATGGCAGTTCCATTTTGGCCTCAATTGCCTTTGTGCGATCATCACGTAAATATAACGTAAAAACATCGGTGTTACAAAATTAAGTTTTTGAAGGGATTTTTATACACTTTATACACTGTTTATCAATTACTGAGCACTTTAGTTCGTATTCTTTTTCGTATTTTCTACATTAATTTAATAGACATTTTTTATGCCTCCTAACCCACTGTATCTTATTATCTAAAATTTTCAGCAGTTCGAATTTAATGGTTTTTAATAACGAAATAGACACAATTCTTATGAAAAAATTTTAGGTTAACCTTTTTATTAAACAACTGTCTAAAAGTAAACAGGTTTTTCCGTAGAATAAAATTTCAATTTGAAGAATGCCTTTCAAAAGTTCTCGAATAATCTATAGGTAGGAAAATTTAGCTGCCACCGCACGCTGTCAGACAACCGTAAATCTAAGCAAATTGCTTTGCTTTCACTCTGTCCTCGTTATCCCTGAAATCGTGGACATGCCATTTAGGCAATTATGGTTAATATTTATACCGGATTCTAAATCTTTATCTAATGCGATCATATATGTATTGGTTCTTTTTTTCTTTTCTTGATCCTATGTTGGGTCTTTAGTCGCTTTAAGTCTATAATTAAATCTGCTACGAATGTACAACCACGGCTTTTTATATATAAAAAAAATGCGGTTCGGAAAGTCAGTTATAATTTTATATCACACACTTATATTTATGCTGGCAGTACGTACAAAAACTTACTCTAAAAAAAGAAGAAAAAGAAGAAAAGAAGCAGAAAACGTGTAAATTCTGGTTATCTTAATTTAATTGCAATATGGAATATGTCCTGCGTGACTTTAATTTTTTATAATAAATTTCTACGAGCTTGCAAATTCCCACTACAGACAAATGTTTCTATGTTTTCTAATGCGTATTCCAAGATGCTACAGACGATGTGGCTAATTTGGCCAACTTTTAGCTTTCGGTAATGGGTCAACCCATATAAACCAAAATAGTACGTGTTCGAAAGTCGCCCAAAAAGATAGTGTTGCGATAAATTGGGGTTACGTGTCTGGTCTCCTTTATGCAAGTTTCACCTTGTGACAATTTATACTTTTCAGACTAAACTTAAGAGAAATTGTATGAATTTTTAATGGAGTTGTGGTGACAAGAATAGAAAAAAATGGAACTAAAACAAAATCTTAAATAAATTTTAATACTAATTTGGACAAATTCAGTTTCTTGCAGGACCATTCACTCTAATGGAGGATAACAAATATTGTTCTTCCCTAAGCGGCGAAAACGAAACAACTCAACTATTTGAAGAGAAAAAAAATTCCGTGAAAAAACAAAAAGGACAAACTCTGACGTTGCAGCAAAACGCACTGATGACACCAGAACAAGACACGAAATTGTTAATGCCTACATTGAATGTTGAGGACAAAAAAGTCAATGAAGATTGTCAGAAAACACCGCCATCAACACCGGCAAAGAGGGCAAACTTCACATGTTCAACACTAGTACAACAAACAGATGGAGGCGTCTGTAATACAACCGATATTCAAATTATGACAAGCGCGAAAGAAATTAAAGATTCGGAAAAATCCAAATCATTATCACCAGAGAAGAAGAAAGAAGTTTTAACGTTGGAAAAAGAAACAAATAGTTTGACATCTGCGGGCAGATCATTACGGGAAGACGTCAAATATTTGTCGAAAACAAGTCCAATACCAAATCAAAATGAAAATAAGCCTTCGTCGAGACGTGAAACACAAGAAAACGTGCTTGAGAAGGATGAGCATTGCCCGCTTGCGCAAGGAACAAATACCTCCCATGAAGATGTGCAAAGTATCAAAAATGATAAAATGCAACGAAATAAGGACAAGAAAACTCTAAATGAAAACTCAAACGAAGAAACGATTGAAAATGGAGACGATGTGAGCAGTCGAGAAGAAAGTTTAAATAAAGATCACTTGAAATTTGAAAATGAAAAGAGTAAAATTGGAAAAGACTCAACAAAAATATCTGCGGAAAACTCAACGATTTACGTTCATAAAGGAAAAAAATTAGTGGACAGTTTGGTTAAAAGTCCGACCGAAAAAAACGAGAAAAAAAGTATGCCAAGCGAATGTCTTCTTAATCAAATTATGAAAACTGAAGAAAATTTGCCTACGGATCATGGAGTAAGTAATCCTGGAGTAACAACAACGCATATAGAAAATGTAAAAGAAAAGTATACTGAAGCTGATGAAAATGAAATCGAGTCAGAGAATAATGAGAATTTTTCTTTGACTGTCAAAGGTGTTCTAGACCATATAAAGAACGGGCTAGAGAATATCTCGGAAGATTTGCTTGTTGCAAATAGAATGAACGATAAACGCGATAAAGAAACCATAGTGAAAGTGATTCCAAATCCACAACCTGCCGTGTCTGATGGAAAATGCGTTAATAACGATGATAGTCCAAACAATAGCGTTAACAAAAATTTGAAGTCGGCCGTAGAAGCCGCTTGTAGCCCAGTAAACGGAAAACGAGTCGAATGTTTAGAAGTTCGAAGGGGATCCGAAGGAGATGAAGCCTTACAGAACATAGAAGATATTGAAATACCAGATG
Source organism: Glossina austeni (assembly GCA_000688735.1). Classification (NCBI taxonomy): domain Eukaryota; kingdom Metazoa; phylum Arthropoda; class Insecta; order Diptera; family Glossinidae; genus Glossina; species Glossina austeni. The sequence goes on along the minus strand of KK502469.1, from coordinate 667,171 downwards.
AAGATGATGAAGAAGAAATGATATTACCTCACGAGTCAATAGGAATAACAAAATCCGTTGACGATAAGGATAATCAAGGCGTCGTTACAGAAGCGGCAACAAAGAATGACGTGCAAGATATTGATGATGACAATTTATTGGAAACCATAAGAACACATATCATTGATTATGGCAATCAAAAAAGTGGCGAAGCAACAAATGAGCGGATAAAGGCTTCCACTGCAGCCCAAGAATCGGACGTGATATCTCTTGAAGAGGGTAGCAATGACAGCCAAGAGCATAATTTAAACAACTCCCACGAAGATCCTTTAAATTGTTTAGATAATGAAGCATCAACTAAGGACAGCCAGGCGGTGAAGACATTTGTTAACAAAATCGAGAGCATAAATCTTATTGTGGAAGACGATGATGATGAAGATGAAGTACAGATCATTGAAAATCGTAACTCACCCATATGCATTGAATCAGATGATGACGATGATGATGATGAGCTTGAGGAGAATGGAAGATTAAAGGAACAAGCACCCACTATTAGGCGAAGTCCCAGTAAACAAATTATAATGACTCCCACGGCAACTGTGTCAGTGTCGAAAAATATCACAATAACACGGACCAACGCTAGAAAGTCCACTGCTAGACAGCAATTTCCTAGCAAATCAAAGATCATGGCCACGACTTTGCCCGCTACTGCTACGGCCCGTACCGGAAGTGCACAAAATAAAACTAAGCTAACCTTCCGCAGTTTGCCGCAAAGGAGCGCAACTCCAATATCGAATGAATCGAACGTGGCAGTGCTGGATACAATAGATTTATTGGACAGCTCTGATGATGAAGAACAAACGAGGTTGTTTGTTAAGAAACGTACTTTATTAACTACCAACAATAAGGTGCAGGGGCAGATACCGATGAGTAATATGACCAGCGCACTTCCTCTCAGCAATCAATTTCAAAGAAATCTGCGCTCAAAGGCAATTAGTCGTCCATTATTGAAACCTACACCTCAGTCGAATTTCCTAAATGCCGTCCAATTACAACCCACTGCTGCTTTCGGGGTTCAACCAGCTGCCTTCTCCGCTTTACTATCGAATAAAAACGTCATCATCCCGAATGCTTTCTATGGTAATCCACCCGGTCTACGAAGCCCGTCACCGGATGAGCAGGCTTCAAAGGAAAATTCTATACGCTGGTTAAAGCATTTCGTTCTTCAATTTTCCAACGCTCAATTAATAGCGTCGCACTCGTGTTTTGTTCTGCTCCAAAGAGTACTACGATACAAAGATTTTATGCGCATTAAAGCGCTTCGTGCCAATTTGAATACACAGGCCCACACTGCCAAGGACTACATAGAGACCACTTTGTTAAAAGAGTTGACCACAATATTTTTCAAATCTTCGTTAAATGGGGGAGTGACAACATGTGGCAAACGGTTTTCTGAACTTACCTGCGTTGGCAGTGATGGCGGAATCAACAGAAAACCGGTGACACTTTTGACCCACGCCGCCAATGGACGGGCAACCTTAAAAACATGGCATTTCAATTCTGATATAGAAGACATAGCGCTACCATCGGCGGGAATTAATGTAGAAAGCTGCGCGAAAGTTGTAAACCCAGTCACTTCAACACTAACCACCGCCACCGCAAACCGTAAACGTCACACCAATGATGACGATGATGAAGATGAATATGTGCCATCTCAGCCGATATATATGGAGAATCCATCACAGGAAAACAATGGCGAAGAACGTAAACGTTCATTGCGTACTAAACGTACCAAACGTTATGATAGTAATTTCAGTTACAATGAAGATTTAATCGAATTCGATATGGATAATGATAATTACGATAACGAAGCAACACAATTATTAGAAGAACGTCAGGCAAAGGCTCAAGCTGAGGCGGAGATACAACAAAAGATTGAGCAGAAACGTCTAGAGGCGAAAAGGCAGCGTGAACAACAAGTGAAATCGTTCGAAAGCGCTTTCATTCAGACTTTCGCCAAGAATATAGATGAAGGCGCAAAAATGGAAGAAAGCAGTAATGGTCAAGAGAAAGGTAAGAGCTTATGTTACTTTAGATCATATTCATCTTCCTTTTCCTTTTTCCTTGATAGCGATTTCCAAACGGGTATGTTTAAATAATGATGATTCTACAGCTCCTGCTGGTCAATATGCAACAGTAAACGACGCGGAAGACTTACTACAAGCCACTTGGATAGAAAATATTGAAAATTCCGAAACAAATGGGGTCATAAATGATGAGGAGCGGAAGACAAAGAACGTCAATGATGTTAATTACGATGACGAATACAATGATCCGGAACAATTATTGCAGCATTATATCTGTACTAGTACAAGTTCTTCAACGTCACAATATTCCAAAAAATATCAAAAATCAAAAAATGGAAAAAAAAACTCGTCACTAAAGCAGCAATCCACAAAATTTGATTTTGAACAATTGCGGCAACCACGTTGTACTGAAGATGAATTCATTCCAATTGATGGATGGCCAAATGATGAGGCAACGGCTGCCACCTCAAGTCGTTGGCCCAAAAATACGGACATTGATATGCATGTGAATGGCAGAAATAAAGATGTTTGCGTCATTTGTAAACTGAACGCTCTGCGCATTGTCCAACATTATGTAAACTGGCATCCTGGCTGCGAAATATACACTTCCCGCCTAACTTTTTCTCGTATTCTGCAGTTACAACATACTAATCTCAATTTGGCCACAGTAAGTACGTACAAGAAGGGCAAACATCAATACGAGGCAACCTGTGCATTCTGTTCGAAACGATCGCGTTTTATGCTGCTCTATTGGTACCATCACTTCACGATGCATACAGGAGAATATACTTACAGATGTACTGGCTGTGGTATACGCAAACCAACACGTTCCCTAATTTCTCTAATTTCACATCATAAGCAATCTTGCCCTGGCAATATAGTGCAAGAGCATGTCTTTGATCAGAAGGCAACACAAATCGAGGCCTTCTACTGTAGCCTGTGCAATTATGTGCAATTGCATCGCACTAATATAGTCAAACATTTACATACACAACATAATATCAAAAAGATACTACCCAAGCATGTACAGAAAATTATATTGTTACGTGCGCACAGATCACATGCGGCCACAGCAAATTTGAAATCTCTGCACACATCTCAAGTGGAATACATCACTGATGACGACGAAACTCAAAATGACGCTGGATATAAAGAAGATAGAAGCGACAATCAGCAAGAAGTCGATGATGAAGCAGAAAATTATGCAAGCATTTCATCTTCGTCGCAAAGCCAAAACCAATATTATAACTACATGCCGCCGTATATACTGCAAACTGAGCAATTGCCACAATGGGATACAACGATGATGGACGATGGTGACGACCTATCTTACACAATTTGCGGAATGTTGGATGTACAAATGCCTACGGGTCTTTGAGGACATAAGTAATTTATACAATGAAATAAAATTTTTCCGAAGTCAAGTCTGAAGCTTAAACTAAATAAATATAAATGAAATTAAGGTGTATTTATTTTAAACATTCAGTCAGGTGACCCTTCTGAAAAGTCAGAACGTGCTTTCCTTTGTCTTATAAAAACTCGACCCGAAAGTCTAACAACTTTATCAAATTAAAAAAATATAATGTAGGACTACGAGATGACGTAGCTTCCATGAGTGTTAACTGAATTTTATAAGCAATTTCAGGAATAAATGCATATATCAACTTACCTTCGACTTGTAGACCCAAATGTATGCCTTCCTTCTGACAATTGCGAAAGTGACGATGAATTTCCGTTAACGGTAGATTGTAGTCAACAATTTGACAGGGCACAAAAGTAACTTCCTCCTCATCGGCAAGAAGCATAATTTTAGGTCTATTCATACCTAATAATATCAGTGCGCCTTCTTCGCTACCAACGGCCAGACATCCATCGAAGTTTTGCAATAGCGTGCGACGACAAGCTAAGGGACCAACAAAACGAGCGCAAGTGATATGTAATGATAGCTCAATGGTACTTAAAACACTTTTTGTTTCCAAAGAGAAGACGGATATATAACTGGCAGTACTGCCAGTGATACGATAGCTTTCCAGGACTACCGCTAAAAGCAAAGACTTATAATTGCTATGAAACAATTCCTCCACACATTTAATGGAAGAGTTTTCATAGCCAAGCAATTCTGAAAATTCATAAGTGCATATAGTGTGAGCACTATGCAAAGCAATTATTTGTAAGACGTTATTCCGGGCGAGCCAAGCCCATTTGTCTTGATGCAAAATGCCACCAATTTTTTTGGCTGAAAATAATGTATTTTATAAAACATTGTTTTCTTTACAAACTTTTTTTCCTCACCATTCACAGCATTGCCATCAATCAGGGCTGGCGCTTCTGCAGAACTATATGTCGGAAATCTCATTTCGTCAAATTTGACTGTGTGTTTGCCGTCAACTTCTATTTCATACCACTCCATAATAGCAAGGATTCGCTAGAAGTTACTCCAAATTTAATATTGTTAAGCCTTTTTCCCAAATAAATATTCACGTTTCAACGCGCTGAACGTTGTCGTTCTTTACAATTAATAATGAGGCGTATTAGTAAATGATTAATTTTTATTGAAAATATTTTTGCTCATCGCCACGGTAAATTTGATGATTTTAAAAATATTAAAATATTTTTTTGGTAAAGTATTTTTCAGTTTTCAACTTGAGAATTTTATGTAAGAATGTGCTTTGGTTTATATTTTAACTTACTAAAGAACTCTGTACACTTATTCATTGAAATAAATGGCACGAGTAAAGATAAACTCTTTCCAACACTACATTTCGAATGCCGGTTAAATGTCCCCAGAGTTAACAAGTTTAATGTGATTAAATGCATTCGTTCGAACTGTAAATGATAAACAACGAATTTTTCCGCTTGCACACTATATATGATATTATTAGTGGTGATATATGCCTTAGTATATAATTGCATTTTGCGTTAAGAATCATTTTGAATTGTTATGTACTCAATTATGGCAACCCTACGACTTACTTTATGTATTTTTTACTATTTCTTCTGTGCTGCTTTCTGGTTTTTATGGGGAATTTCAATAAGAAAGAATTTTTTGAAGAAATTTAATTATATTGTTCTTGTAGAGCATGAGAAAAGGTACAAATATCATGAAAAGATTAAATGAAGCTTTGTAAATAAAAAGAAGTTGTGTACAAGGTTTGAAAAAAAAAAAAAACGATACAAAGCAAAAGTAACAAGAGGAAGAAAAATACGAGGAGAAAGAAAGATAAACTGTAGCACGCGTTTTTTTTTTTGTAAGAACTAAAAGATTTGTGAAATTCTTGGGAAAAGGAAAGTAGAGAGACGTTTCTGCACTATCAACTTCTGTTTATAGAGCTATGACCCAACATGCTGCAGTGGCTGCTTTGGCTGAAGAATTAGCCAAAGCAGTCGAATTAATAATGCACCCTCAAACGGCTCAGCAGGCACGAATGGAAGCTTACATGGCTTGTGAACGTTTTAAAGAGGAATCGCCGTTATGTGCTCATGTTGGTTTATTTTTGGCCAACGGTGGGCAGTTCGGACAAAGTGTTAAACATTTTGGTTTGCAGCTCATGGAATATACTATCAAATTTAAATGGAATTGTATATCCCACGAAGAAAAATTATATATTAAAGAAAACGCGATGAAATTGTTGCTTTTAGGGGTGGGACCTGCCGAAGATAAAAATTTATCACATTTAAAGGATGCCTTATCCCGCATAATTGTAGAAATGATTAAAAGGGAGTGGCCACAACAGTGGACCACGCTGTTGTCTGAATTATCAGATGCTTGCACTAAAGGAGAGGCTCAGACTGAATTAGTATTGTTGGTATTCCTACGTTTAGTTGAAGATGTAGCTCTGTTGCAAACAATTGAATCTAATCAACGGCGCAAGGATATGTACCAAGCTTTAACCAACAATATGAATGACATTTTCGAGTTTTTCCTGCGTTTGATAGAGTTGCATGTGACCTCATTTCGCGAGTCCACAGCTCACTGTAACTTTCAAAAAGCCAGCGCACATAGCCGTGTGGTAGAGGTAGTGTTACTTACGTTGACTGGTTTTGCAGAATGGGTTTCCATTAATCATATTACATGCAGCAATGGTAAACTATTGCAGATTTTATGCATTTTATTGAATGACAAAGCATTCCAGTGCAATGCAGCCGAGTGCCTCTCGCAGATCACAAACCGCAAGGGTCAAGTGAAGGAACGTAAACCTCTGCTATTGCTTTATGGTGAAGAACCTATGCGCTATATATACAGTGCCAGCCAAACGATGCCTGTCGATGCAACATCAGCTGCTTTAGAACAAAATCATAATTTCCTTAAAAAGTTGGTGCAAGTTTTAAGTGGCATGGCTCAACAATTAGTTTTGCTATGGGGAAAAGAGGATGGTGCTTTACAAAGACCACCACAATTTGAGGTGTTTCTAGAATGTTTATTGTCGTTAACACGTCACGGATCGTTGAATGTTGCCCATGGGGCTACATTAATTTGGAACGTTTTATTAAAACATGAATCAATTTCTAAAGATCCTGCAGTTGTTGCTTACATACCTAAAATCATTGAAGTTGTCGCCCCACGTATAATTAAAACTTCTTACCCCTCTACCAGATCATTAGCAGATAGTGGCAATGAAGCTTCAGCAAAGACGACTACTTATGTGTGCTTAGAATATGATTGCGAAGAGGATTTTGCCATATTCTTTTATCGCTGCCGTACTGATTTTTTGGAAATATTTCGCCAATCCACGCTTGTGCAGCCATTAGTTACGTTCGGCTACTGTGAGCAATGGCTTAACGTGCGTTTAGCTAAAGCCCATACCGAGCGTGGTAACGTTCAATGCAGTGTCTTAGATCCTACCTATTTGGAATGGGAAGCTTTAGTTTCAGTTATTGATGGGGTGCTCAGCCGTATTCTCTTAGTTTCGGAAAGACCTTCAGTACAGTCGGGCCTACATTTGTTGGAAGAATGTTTAAAACTGAATACAGATAATCCATTAATACTCTCCATACTATTGTCTTGCATTTCGGCATTGTTTGTGTTCTTAAGTATGTCGTCATGTCAGATAACATCCAACAATTGCGTGGCCATGACTGGCGTTTCCTTGTTGCCTCGGGTGTTAGAGAAAATCTTTGCCGCCTTAGTGTTTCGCGATCCTAATGAATCGGCATCTCTACATGACAGCTACAGCACACGTTCTCAAGCCTGTAAAAACTTGCGACGTCACGCAGCTTCTTTGATAGTAAAATTGGGTCATAAATATCCGTTACTGCTTTTGCCGGTTTTTGACCAAATCAATACGCACATTAAGACCATATGTCAACAACCACAACATCCCATAAGTAATACCGAACGCGTTACTTTGCAAGAAGCCTTGCTCCTAATTTCTAATCATTTTTGTGATTATGAGCGTCAATCTAGTTTTGTTGGTGAAGTTTTGCGTGATAGTATTCCGCAATGGGACGCTTTCTCACAGGCTTTCAAATCTGCTTTGGACTTTATGCATTTCGTCGGCCTGGATCAACCACCAGTTTGGGTTCACTTGAGATACATTGAGAATGATCCTTGTCGGACTCACCGCAGTTCCCTGTTACATGCTTTGCATGTGGTATTGGGTGTCATCAAGCGGTGCACTTGGCCAGACGATCCAGATAGAGCATCGCGCGGTGGTTTCGTGGTTGGACACACAGAAATTGGTAATCCAATATGCCGCAATCCCGCTACACCACATGTCATACCCTTATTGAGACATATTTTGGCTTTACTGCGCGTTCTAAACGAACTTTTTAAGCCAGAAGCTTTGGCTGCCTTGACTCAAGCTTATCGTAACATTCATTCCATGCCGGAACATGAGAAAAAAGTAAGTAGGCTAAAATAACAAGCAATTAAATTAATTTTGAACTATATTTTCCAGGTACTTATGGGCGTTTTTGCTGTGCCCACAGATCCTTTGGATCCCACCATTAAGAAGCCACCCACACCTTTCGATAAAATGCAACAATTCATGGTATCTTTGTATGAAGGATGCTATCATATGATGGGTTCGGCCGGCCCATCTCTGGGTCGACACCTTTACCAATTAGACGGAGTGGCAAATGCTTTAATCAATAGTGCTTTTTCTTGTCTAGAAGACGTGCCCGATTATCGTCTTAGGCCCATTATACGTGTTTTCTTTAAACCGTTTGTTTACTCCTGCCCACCAGCTTTTTACGACGTGGTACTCTTACCCATTTTTGCACACATTTCTCCTTTGTTGTTTAATCGTTTAACAGCACGTTGGGTTTACATAACCTCCCTCTACGAATCGGGTCAACTTGGCAATGAGGAACAAACTAATGATACACAAGAAGTGTTGGAAGATATGCTAAATCGTTCTTTGACCCGCGAGTACTTGGATGTGTTAAAGATTGCTTTGGTAGGTGGACAAATAGGCGCAGAAACAATAGCAATAACCCATTCCAATACGACTGGTAATATGGTATCCGACGTTACAATGGAACCAGACGAACACTCAATGGATGGTGTTATCCATAGCCGAGCAGCGCAAGCGGCTTTACTATCTGACATTATCAGTGACTTAGGAGCTAAATTATTGCGCAATTCTTACACCAGCAATTACATACTCATGACTTTGCTTAGTGCTTTATCTTGGAACGATGGCACTTGCAACTTGAAAGCTGTAAATGTAGCAGCACCCGTTATGCGTTTCCTAGCCGCTGAACAACTAATGGATGCCAACAAAGCTGTTAGTGCGTTTACTGCCGTGTTAAGAGGACTTCAAGTGCACGGCCAGCATGAGGCTAATCAGGCCGGTCTTATAACTTTAGGAGTACAATTCTACGAATTATTAAGACCTAAATTTCCCGCCTTAGCAGAAGTATTACAAAGTGTACCAAATGTAAGCAGCAGCGACATTCAAAAATTTGACGAAAAGATCGCTGTGGCACCGGTTAAGGGCAATAAAGTGGATAAAGCTAAAAAGGATCTATTTAGAAAACTCACTGCTCCTCTGGTCGGACGTTCTGTGAATCAGTTGTTTCGTCATGAAATAAAAATTGCCAATTTACCACCCATGCCATCGGCGAAAATGAAAAACCCAGCCACCGACTTGATCGATACCACCATAAATAGTGGACTAACGCAGCTGTTTCAACCAAATTAGTGGCCAACATGAGCAGGAATAATTTAATAAAAACATTTGGCGATATAAAATTAAACAGCAAAGGAGTGTAAGTTCGCATTAACCAAAAAAAAAAAAAAAAAAATATCACGGATATAAATTTAACGTTTCTTTTCACTATCCCCCATCTGGTTACATTTTTATATAAATTTTGTAATGTTTATAATATTTAGATATTCTTAATATACATTTAATTGTTTAGTATGAAATTTTTTTCGAAGAGCTGAAATTCAATACGAGGAAAGAAGATGTTTAGCTTTGCTACTTAATAATGTTAAATTTAAAAGTTAAAATCCCATTGTTTTAAATGGGCAAAGGTAAAATCTATATAAAATCATCTCGTCTGATCATTCATATAAATGAGAGCACACTAATGCTAGAGATTTTCTAATCTATTCCATGAATGAGAAGCGTTCAAAATTGGTATCGTACTATGTTCATTCTAGGCAATGGATGTAAAAAATGACATATATATTCTCGATTCATCGGATGGATTTTCAAGAATAATTTCGACGCAAATATAATAGATATACAAATTAATGGTGTAATCGAGACAAACGTACATTCAGAGACCCAATTTTTCATTGCGGCAGGATACTCTTGCCATGAGAATGTTTGCCGTGCGAACGTTTGCTTCTTTTTCTATTCTTTGGTTAAGGTGTCATTTATTCTGGACATTTTACGTTTACAACGGAATTCATCATTGATTATGTTCAAGCATTTTTACTTTCATTAATACAATTTTCATTTGGTTAATTCTTTAAAGCATGCATTTCGCGCACATTTCACTGATTCTACTTTCTTTCCAAAAAGTGTTCTGCTTATGCAAAGAAAGAGACAGATATTGTTCACGTTACAACTTTTGAAACCATTTATTGATCAATAAAACAGTTACGGGTTTTATAAGCACTATAGATGGATTCCATAATGCATTATAGCCCATAGAGATACGTATCGCATACCTTATTAAAATGTATGGCATAATTTGTTGATTTGTGTGAAAAGCTGCTCGATTCAATTCGTAATTGAAATAGAATTGAATTGAATAGACTTGTTTCAAATTTTTATTCTCCTCCGCAAGTTTATCTTAAGTTTAAGATTTAACGATATTTACGCATTGATCGAAACGCATAAAATAGTTGTCTTAAATTATTCGAACTAAAGTGGCAAACTTTCAATATAAATTGTTTTTTCAATATAAATTGTTTCGGTTCAAAAACAATTCAATGCAAGCCGGATCAAATGTTTTTATTTAAATACTGCTTAGACATCTTCATCAAGCATATAAATACTAATGATGTTAATGCTGTAGGCAATTTCGATATATGAACGCTTTAGTTGCCATTTTTGGAATTTTATTAAATTTTAATATCAAAGTACTTCATTAGATCCTAACTGTATATATTAAAAACAAATTTCTCTAATAATAGGTATTAACACCACGAAATGACAAAATCGTTTTAGCGATTGGTTAATAAATAATTTATAATAAATAATTTATCATTTTTCTCAACTTCTTGTTTTATGGAGTTAATCGATTTGGCAATTGAAGCATCCATATGTGGGTTTGAAAAGTGACGATAATGCAATAAAATCATTTATATATATTTATATAAGTATATATATGCAATTGAATTAATAGATGAGCATATCTGTAATATTTTCTAACGAATAAAACCAATTTATTATAAAGCAAATCTGATACATTTTCCCATTTACTCGGATTAACAAATTTTCTATATCTTTACAGATTATAACAGCAGCACAACACAATTTAAATATGTGTTTGCGATCCACACTGACAATGAGATGATCAGACCACTAATATATAAAATATGTAAAATATATATACACGAGATCAAAAGTGTAATTTACGTTGCAGTTGAAGAAAATTGAAATTATTTTCTAATGATTTCATATATTTTTCTATTCCTGCTTTGAATGTCATTCTTCCCCATATTTCAATCAATTTGGTTTCAAAGGTAATAACGAATTATTTTATTTATTGAAGTTTTTTTTTTTTTTAAATTTTATTCTTATTTCTATCTGCTCGAGATACGTTCCTTTGGCGTGTAAATTGATTGTATGTATGTAATAGCAAGTAGCGGTACGTCTTTATTATAGTACCTTTTTGATCTATCTACATTTACATTTTTTATTTATTCATAAGTTCAATTACTGGAATGAATTGATTTTTTAAGTTAAAAAAAAAAAAATAATAAAAATAATATCGTTATTATACCAAAAATAATATTATCCTCAAATATATCATTTTCAATGTCACTCTCATTTCCATTTGCTTCGCATTGATATATAACACTACTGAGAAAATTTTGTGCTATGATTAAGTCAGCCATCTGCATGCAATTGTTTGCATGAAAAATCTTTGCAAGAATTGGAAAATGCCAACCCAGTCTCGACCTTCGATTATCCGATCTTTGAAATCAATTCGTCCTTCCTTATCGTCGCCCTTGTAAGCCATCGACTGCGGTTGGTTGCTTTCACTGTCCCTGCTCGATTCCGTATCATAGTCAATACGATCTTCTTCCGTTTTTTTAAAACTATTTAAAACTATGCTCTTTTCAGACAATTTAAAAGTTTAACGATATTAAGAAAAAACATTTTTTTTTTTTTAATTGTTTTAAGATTCGCAAAAATGATATCTTGCGTCTTCTCTATGAAAAGCTGTCATCACA